>JAASAO010000289.1:0-30055 GCA_017311375.1 Mytilus coruscus | reverse complement strand
ATATAATTTTACAAAGTTTTAGAAACATTAGAGGACTATATGGAACTGAGAAATGTAAATATAGAGGACTTTTTTGGAGAGTTTCCTAGTAATATGATGGATGAGAATGCATCTGGAGATTTCATCGACACTTCAGCTATTTCATTTGACCTAGGACTGGACATAGATTTGTGGTTTCATGTTCCTTCGGAAAATGGAGAGATTCAAAACATTCAGGTACGTCTTTTTAAAATAATCTGCCACGCGCGGACTCATCCTAATTTTGGGTGGATAGTTTGGGGCATGGACCCCTTTTCTACTTTACTTTTCTTTTTTTTTGTGTTTTTTTTTTAAGTAAATATTCTGTTATTTTTTAGCTTATTTTCACTTATTTAATGTGTTCTTGCTCTTACCCATACGATATTATAATAACTGTAGTTTATATATGCTGCCCCTCTATTCTTATTTTCACAAATTCCCGTAGTAAAGGAAGTTTCAAGCTCTTACCAAATCCCTCTTTTTATCAGCAAATTAAGTGAATCAAATAATTGCATTGTACGCAAGGCGAGTGGGCAATATCGATATCGATTGTTTATTATTTTATGTTTGCATATGATTTTAACTATTTTCAAGTTAATCTTTTGCAGAGACTTCTGATTAGATTTATCGTTAAATTGTTCTCATCCGGAATATTCATGAAATATTTGCCACTGCCGGACATTATTTAAACACAAGTTTCACCAATGATCTGTACAAGCAAACAGGTATTTTATAGATAATATAGAGAAATGTTACATATATGTTAATTCAGAAATACATTTTCTCCACAAAATGTATAGTTTACACATATGTATTTATGCATGTATCAATAATTACAACTTGCAGTTGTTATTATATTATGTTATTTTATCTTATTTCAGGATGAAAAACCAAAGAACAGGGACAAGGAGTCGAATCCAGGTTTGCAGAAATGACAAGACCATGAAATTGATATACTAATAAAAGAAACTGAGAACAAAAACAAAGAAAGCCACAAAATTGGCAGTTAATGTCTATCAAGACTGGAAGAATTCTAAAATTGGCAGTGGATTCATTATACCAGACCTGAAGGATTTGTCTGTTCAAGATATAAACAGTATTTTGGGGAAATTTGTAGTAAAACTTCGAAAAAAGAATAGAGAGAAATATCCTGCAAAGACACTTTATCTTCTTGTAACTGGTCTTCTAAGAGGAATGCGGTCACAAGGTGTTTCTAACCTTAACTTTTGAACGAGTCTGATGACAGATTTCTACGGTTTAGGCAAATCATTGACTCACAGATTTACCGCAAGCACTGAATTTATGTTTTTGAAAGGACAATTATGTTGATAAAAAAAATAATTTGAGTATTATAACAAAATGTGTTCTTATTTAGACGGGTACTTTGTTGATTGTAATGCTACTACATTTTATGTATGTTTTCTATTCTGATGTTTTATCAAGTGACTGATTTTTATGTCCGAGTATAGATACATGTATGCAATTGATATTTCTTACAAAATGGAGAATGACAAATATCTGTAGTAGCAATGGAATCAACAAACGTGAATTACTGACCAATGGATTCGAACATCTGGCATTGGCGTAAAGTACATGTGACCTGTGCAGTATAAATGAAGTAGTTAATGCACACCTGACCTGTGCATTATCCAGATTATACCACAGCAAGATCAAAGGATTTTGCCTATGTCATGTGTTAATACTATATATCTTTCCAATATTTAAAACCAGACTCTGAAGTTACAACTTTTCTGCGTGTCATAAGTATTTTTACCTGATCAAGTGACTTGATCGAAATTGCATATAAATATTTAATTTATTGTAAAGTTTCATCACTTACATGTTCATTATCAAGTCTACCTAATATACAACGCTGATATTATACCCACGCAAGAAACATCAGCTGATTTTGAAAAGCTTAAGTGTTACACGTTTCTTTTTGTTTTAGGGTTGGGAAAACAATTTTTCTTGTTTATCCAATGACTTAAATTAACTCATTTTGTTCCATGTTTAGTTCTACTCATTGGTTCTAATAAATCTTCCAAACTAGTAACTTGTAAAAAGCCTATAGATTTCTCATTTATAGGAAAACAATTTCGATATTCATTCTAACGTTCTGTCAATTTTTTAGGAGCCTTATTTCTGAATGAAAATTTCACATTCTTACCTGTGCTTTTATGCTAAATAAATAAGCAACCCCCTAGATAAAGCATTATCGGTTGATAATTGAGGATTATCTTCCTTAAATAACTTTGACAATACATTTAAATTGTGTCCGTTTATCTACATATTTACCAGTAGAACCAGTAAAGGATAGACTATGTCGATTTTGTAGTTCACAAAATGTTGAAAGTGAACTACATTTTCTCATAAACTGTACATTTTATAATGATATCAGACAAACTGTTTTAGCGAAATATTAGCGTTACCTGAATATATATAAACAATTTACTTACTTACTTAACTTATTTAATTGTATCATTAATATCAATGTTTATTCACTATTCAGACTTACTAGGTTGAACATGTATATATAAGCCAAATATATCAACTCTTTATGACTCATTATCAGTCTATAAAGACAGAACGGCACTACTTTCCACACGAGCGTCCTCCTCACTTGAAGAACACAAACCCAGTACAGCAGGCCTTTCATGACTATCTGATTGTAAACAGAAAGTTTTGACTTAATATCATTCTCAATTGGTGTTATTATAGGACTGCTTCTAGATTTGGATTTTAAGTTTTCTAAGCTCTACGCTCCCCTAAATTATAAATTTATCCGATTTTCTCTCTCTCTTCGTTGCTACACCACCTGTATGTGTTATACCTGTCACAGTCGAACTACCAGTAGTTGTACTTGGCTTGTTTACAAATTGAGAAATCCCTGTTTTGTTGTAGCCGGAAGCTAAACTGAGGATTTTTAATACTATGATGATTAGGTGTTCTTGATATTTGAAATAATCTGGGTGTTTGCAAGTTATGACGACGACAGCGTTGTAAGTGAAATTAATCATAATGTACAATCTTTGACTGGTGATTATAAAAAGGTATGAAATGTAAATATCTATCACTTAAAGACAGGAACTCATTACTTGTATATCGAAGGAAAGTAATTTTAGGATTTTACCGTTTTTATATCTAAGAACTGGCGATTAATCGTATTGTAATGTGTACACTAAAATAATGCTACAGCAAGTCTAGCAAAAAAGCTAATCAAGGTATTGGTATAAAATATAACATACAGTAGAGTGAGTTAGACTTTATGTAACTAGATCGAAAAGATGGAGGATGATATCATTTCTGGTCTTTTACATTTATTCGATTTTAAAAAAGAGCATTCGATGCAGTCGAAATGTCTTCTTTTTATTTTTTTATTAGAGGCATTGCGGTTTTAAATAATATAAATATTTTAGAATTGTTTT
Source organism: Mytilus coruscus (assembly GCA_017311375.1). NCBI lineage: Eukaryota > Metazoa > Mollusca > Bivalvia > Mytilida > Mytilidae > Mytilus > Mytilus coruscus. The sequence continues at coordinate 26,612 of JAASAO010000289.1, read as the reverse complement.
CCTTAGAAATGGGCGTCAGGCAAGAGGATCCTCTGACTCTTTATCTATTCATTCTACAACCTGAGTTGCTGTGCAGCTTTTAAAATGAACCTAATGTTGCGGGCGTAACAGCTAATTTTCCTTTAGCTTTAGATTATTCTTCCATAGTTCTTGTTTTCTGTTTACATTTGTCTTATAATTATGTTTGGAAGATAATAAAGTTTTGGTTTTATCTTCTTGTAATAAATGGAAATGGATTAAATATGCATATGCATATTTATGGACTAACATATGCATATGATGATTGGCATAATATTTACACAACCAATAATTCCTTTTGGGAAAATTTTCATTGCAAGATTGTTCAGAGGATTCTACCATGTATACAAAATGAGGAGATGTGGCATTATTGTCGGTGAGACAACTATCCACCAATAAACACATGACTGGGTGTAAGCCACTATAGGTCAGCGTTCGTCCTTCAACTTGAGGAAACCCAAAACCGTATAGAACGCTGCATAGGGTAAATAGTATGTCAATCACCCATCTGCATATAAGTTAATCCATTTCCCATTTATTACGAGAATATAAAACCGTAATGACAAAATGTTAAAAAAATGTTTGATTAATGAAAGAACAAAACGAAAAATAAAGCAGGCATCAAAATCTGACAACCACGGGCTCTTCAACTATGACAGGCATACAAACAATGTGGCGGGCTGAACATTTAGTACTTTTTGTTGAAAAATCAGAAAAAAATAATTCCCATTTTTGGAAGGTTATTATAATACTGTTTCACATTCAATGTTTATTATATGTTTTCATAATTATCCGGAACAAATCGCACTGGACCGATTTCATACATCACCGTATTTATTGTACTACGTGACTGCCTTTAACATCTGTGACACCGTCTGCTCCAGGATTTCAACACATATTACATGGACGACCTTTAATCTTCGGAGGAAATCGAGACATATCACTGTCAAGTACGTTTGATTCCTTCATAAACTGTGATAATTAAATCTGTTTAACTCTGGTAACTTGGATAAGTGATTTATTAAATGCATACGAACTGTAGGTTATTTATTTCCGAGATTGAAGGTTCATGTGGACCCTTTGGCTAAAATGGCTGCGTTTTCACCTCAAAATTTACTCTGAGTGGAGACAAACCTGTGCCACTGGAAAAGTTTTAAGGCATAGCATGCCCTAGATAAATACAATTCAAATGCATTGTATGTTTTAGAAAATTTAAAACTTAAATGGATTTTGCCGAGACTAGGCGAGTACGTGAACTCACCGAAAAAGGACGGGGAGCATTCATAGAGAAACGTGACAAGTTCTGTCAGGAGCTAGAGGCCCTCTGGTCAGATTTAGAATTCCAGTTATTGGAAGTGACCACGCCTCCTAACGAGCTCCAGCAACTGCTAACAGCACAGGACAAAATTGTACAAGCCTGTACTAATTATCGCAGGCTCACAGACGAGTACCTGAAATTTCTAAAGAATACCAGAACGTTGGACAGTCTTAAAGACATTGATACATGTAATCTTTCAACAGATATTCGACTGTCCAAAGTGGACCTGGCAATTGAAACATTACACCAGCATCGCCTCACCATGACGAAGGCTGAATCCACTAAAACAAAGACATCAAAGGGTAAGAAATCCTCGCACATCTCCAACGTCTCTGACATGTCAAGCCTAGCACGGAGGAAGCGTGCCAAGGCAGAGTCTGTTAGATCAAAGATAGCATTTGCCGAACAACAAGCTGCGCTCCTAAAGCAGGAGGCCGTATTAGAGGAACAGGCCCTATACAGGCAAACAGAAATCACGGCCGAAATAGAACAAGAAGCCATCCGTGCGAAACAAGAAGCCAAACGTAGAAAAGCCGAGGCGGAACAAGAAGCCACACGTAGAAAAGCCGAGGCAGAACAAGAAGCCACACGTAGAAAAGCCGAGGCGGAACAAGAGGTCACACGTAAAATTGCTGAGGCTGCTCACCTGAAAGCTTGAATTGAACTGGAGGAGGAGCACATTAAAGCTCAAAAAGAACAGGAGGCCGTTCGCAGGAAAACTCAAATGGAACAGGAGGCTGCACGTGAGGTTCGAGAAAAAGCCGAACTTAAGGCTGCTATGAACATTCTCGAAGCACAAAGAGAAGCTGCAGCCGCAGATGCCGAGGCCCGTGTGCTTGAATATGACAACAGCCAAGCGTTAGACGATCTCCCTAAAGAAACGGAAGACCCGCTCCAACGTGTGCAAGATTTCATCAATAAACTTCCTGAACCAACTGCCGTACAGGAAGTGACAGGCCCTCAAAAGATAAAACAAATTCCTGTTAAGATTGAGCTAAGTCGTGAAGCACCAGAGTTCGTGCCATCCGTGGCATTGAACTTGCCATCACAAACACCTGCTGTCTTGCCTACAGATACTAAGTCACCAGAAGTTACTTTATTCCCAGATCTGGGAACAGTAACTGGCATACGAAAACAAGGCGTTTTAGAGGAGATCCTTACTGCACACCAAAAACAGGGTGCTTCAGAGGAGATCCTCTTCACACCAGCAACAAATCAACCCTACATCGGATATTACCAGATTTCTCCTACGTAAGGACCTGCTGTTCTCCGATTAACAAGCTTTAACGATCGGGCAGAATCCTTCCTTACATGGAAAGCTAGCTTTAAAAACGCCGCAGACAAGTTGCAAGTTTCAGACTCGGAACAGATAGATCTACTTATTAAGTGGTTGGGCCAGACACGCCATTAGCATTAGAGCGTCGAACGCCAATAACCCTACAAAAGACCTACAGAGATTATGGCAGAGACTCGACGAGCGGTATGGTGCTCCAGAAATGTTGGAGGCGTCTCTCACGAGTAAACTTGTCAACTTTCCAACATTGACTAACAAGGACAACGCACGTCTCTACGAATTGTCTGATATTCTATCAGAAATAGAATATCACAAGGAAAATCCAAGCTGGGATGTCTGCTGGCTTATTTTGACTCACCGTCTGGAATTAACCCTACCATTGAAAAACTACCCTATGGACTTCAGGAAAAGTGGATAACAAGGGCATCTAGGTACAAATTGAAGCACGACGTTGCCTTTCCGCCTTTCACAGAACTCTCTGCATTCATCAGAAAAATTAGCAAAATTAAGAACGATCCTGGCTTTATTTTTTGGTCAAACGCCACACCAAATGCAAAAGGTGCTGCGCCTAGGTTCACATCTCACCATAAGGCTAAAGTTAGTGCCCATAAAACAGCGGTTGAGCAGCAATCCGGAGACGCCAGCAAACAATGTCATTGTATTCTGCATAATACCAAGCATTCCTTAAATGAATGTCGAGCGTTCCGAGCCAAGTCAATAGAGGAACGCATAGGCCTATTGAAACAACACAATGTTTGTTACAAGTGATGCTAGTCCACGACGCACAGAAGTCGAGAATGCAGTGCACGCATTAATTGTAAAGAATTTGGGAGTAAACAACACACTACCTCACTTCATATTAATAGGATACAACCACCTGCAGGTTCTCAGTCTTACTCGCCCAGAAAAGATGACGGCGGGGAGCCGACAGAATCAGCTGAAACGAAGTCAACCTCAGTGAATTCTACCTGCACAGAAATCTGCAAGGACCCATATAGCGGGAAATCTTGTGCTAAAATACTACTTGTGAATGTGTATCACAAGGACAACTGGAATAAGGCTATACGGATGTTTGCAATTATTGGCCACCAAAGCAACCGGTCTCTTGCCTCGCCCGAATTCTTCAGTCTTTTTGACATACGAGAAAAACCGGAAAACTATACCTTATCAACATGCTCCGGCAGAATAGTTACTTCCGGGAAAAGATTAAGAGGTTTCGTTATGGAATCAATACATGGTAATGCAAAATTTGACTTGCCTGTGCTTATAGAATGTGATCATATTCCCAATAATAGGGACGAAATTCCTACTCCTGATCATGAAGTCACAATGCATCATCCTCATTTGAAAGAACTCAGAGGTAGCATTCCACAAATAGAGGAACATTGCCAAATTCTACTATTAATTGGAAGAGACCTGATAGAGGCACACCACGTCCTTGACCAGCGCATAAGACCACCTAGAACTCCATATGCACAACAGTTGAAACTGGGTGGGGTAGTAATTGGAGAACTTGCATTAACAAGCAGCACGTGCCTCTTGAATTAAACATAAAATCACAAACATTTTACCTACAGGACAACCATCAACGTTTCAACCATGCACAAGCAAGTTTGACATTCGGGAAAATTACACAGACCCTGTAACGAAGGACTTGCAATCACCACGCTTTGAAAAAACAAGGGACGATGATAAGCCTGGAATGTCATATGAAGACAAAATGTTCATGAAGCAGATGAACAACGAATTTGTGAGAAACTCAAACGAAAGTTGGGTAGCACCGTTACCGTTGGAGTGTCAAGACAGCCATTGCCTTGCAACAGACAAAAGCTCTTCATCGTGCCATCGACGACAGTCTTAGTAGAAACCCGGTAAAACGAGAACACTTTCTCGCATTTATGAGCAAGATTCTGGACAACAATCACACAGAGCTTGCTCCACTATTGGACGACCACGAAGAGTGCTGGTATTTACCATTATTTGGTGTTTATCACCCGGAGAAACTCGATCAGATCAGGGGTGTGTTTGATTCTTCCGCTAAATGTAACGGAGTCTCACTTAACGGTGTCCTGCTGACAGGCCCAGACTTGAACAATGATCTCTTCGGAGTACTATTGCGTTTCCGGAAAGAAATGGTTGCATGAAACTGCTGATGTTCAACTCATGTTTCACTGTTTCGTAGTCAAGAAGACCATCGAAACTACCTAAGATTTCTATGGCATAAAAACAACGACCTAAACGAAAACCTTGTCGAATACCGCATGAGGGTTCATGTTTTTGGAAATAGTCCGTCACCTGCCGTTGCTACACTTGGACTTAGGAAAGCAGCTCAAGCATCAGAACAAGAGTTTGGCAGTCACGTGACTAACTTTGTGACAAGAAACTTCTATGTCGACGATGGTCTTACGTCATGTCCTACAAAAGAGGAAGCAATTAAACTCGTGAAGGACACCCAACAAGCATTAGCAAAATATGGAAACTTAAGGCTTCACAAGTTCGCCTCTAACTGTGCGGAAGTTATGTCTGCATTTCAAGCCAGTGATTTGGCCTCCAACCTTAAGGATCTAGACTTAGAGGCCGACAGCAAACCCCTGCAACGTAGTCTTGGACTCAGCTGGGACGTGAACACTGACAACTTCCTATTTCAATTGTCATCAGAAAATAAACCGATAACACGGAGAGGAATTTTATCAACAATAAACAGCATCTACGATCCTCTTGGATTTTTAGCTCCGGTGATTATACACGGAAAACTCCTACTAAGGAAAATAGTATCAGAAACCGTCGATTGGGATCAACCTCTCTCTGATGACACAGCAACTGAATGGAAATCTTGGAGAGATTCTCTATTAGAAATTGAAACCCTACGTATTCCACGTACCTACGTGCCATATCTCAGAAAGACCGTCACCAAGGAGCTACATGTCTTCTGATGCATCCGAAAAGCCATAGCAGCTGTTGTATATCTTCGCACAACCGACAGTAGTGGTGAGCTAAACCTTGGGTTCATTCTTGGGAAAGCAAAGTTGCTCAAACAAGTGGTCACACTATTCCCCGACTAGAACTATCTGCTGCCATATTGTCAGTTGAGATTGCACAATGTATCATGGATAGTCTAGATTTACATGTAGACACTGTGAAATTCTACACAGACAGTAAAGTAGTCTTAGGTTACATCAGTAACGAGACAAGAAGATTCTTTATCTAAGTTGCTAATAGAGTAGAAAGAATAAGAAAGTTTAGCTCTCCAACTCAATGGAATAAAGTACCAACTAACCGTAATCCCGCAGATTCGGGAACAAGATCCGTACCAACCCACGAAATTCATAGTAGTGAGTGGTTTAGGACCTAGACAACTTCTTTCCTCAAAACAGAAAGAAAATTCCGAAGACGAAATATCAATTCGTCGATCCCGATGAAGATCGAGACATCCGTTCAACTGTTAATGTTGCAAAGACATATACCTCATCTGAGCGTAAAGGTATCAGAACTGATAGATTCCGACGGTTCTCCAACTGCACATCACTTGTGCAAGCAATATCCTTTTTGAACGTTTCAAAACAGGCAGAATCAGTGACCTCTAGAAAGTTTCGAATGCCGAAAACTTCATTTTAAAGTCAGTACAACACGAAGTTTACGAAGAAGAAATAGAAAGCATTCGACGCAAGGAACAAATTCATAAACGAAGCCCAATAGCTAACCTCAACCCGTTTTTGGACGAACGAGGACTACTATGAGTGGGAGGCCGTATCGTCAAATCTGACTTGGACCTCCGTGAAAATAAACCATTGATCGTTCCTGGACGCCATCATATAGTAACACTGTTAGTCCGACACAACCATGACAAGATTAAACATCAAGGTCGCCACTTCACAGATGGAGCTATAGATCCACAGGATTCTGGATCGTTGGAGCGAAACGCCTGATTTCGTCTATTATTCACAGATGTGTGACATGTCGCAAACTAAGAGGAAAAGCCTAGTGTCAAATTATGTCTAATTTGCCAGAGGACCGTCTTGAACCGACACCTCCGTTTACTAACGTTGGAATCAACACCTTTGGACGATGGGCAATTGTTTCACGTAAAACCCGTGGTGGAAACGTTGGGCAATTCTATTCACCTGCTTAGTGACAAGAGCTGTTCACATCGAACTCATCGAGGAAATGAGCTCTTCAGCCTTTATAAACGCCGTTAGAAGATTCACAGCTATTAGAGGCCAAGTTCAAATATTCCGATCCGACCGTGGAACAAACTTTATTGGCGCAACCGATGACTTGAAAATCGACTCAATCAACGTTGAGGACGGACCCTTCAAGAACTTTTTGTACAATTCTGGTACAACATGCGCCGTATTCGTCCCACATGGGTGGAGCCTGGGTGAGAATGATTGGTATCGCCAGGAGGATACTTGATTCTATGCTTTTGAATGCCGCCGGAAGGAGCCTAACGCATGACGTGCTTAACACGTTAATGGCAGAAGTTTCAGCAATAGTGAACTCTAGACCTCTGGTACCGGTATCGACAGATCCAGAGAATCCGTTAATCTTAACACCAGCTATGTTATTGACACAAAAGACCGATTACATCTTCATTTCAGATCAGCTTGGAGAATTCGACAAACGGGATCTATGTCTAGCCGAATGGAGACGTGTACAGGCTCTGGCCAGTGTTTTCTGGTCCCGTTGGAGGAAAGAGTACCTGCCGCTACTACAACCACGACGAAAATGGACCGAAGATCGCCGTGATCTAATCGAAGGAGACGTCATTCTTCTTAAGGACAACCACCTTTGCCGTACTCAATGGCCCATAGGAGTTATAGTAAACTCACTTAAAAGTTCCGACGAACATGTCCGGAAAGCAGAAGTACGAATCATCGTAAATGGAAAAGCCACCATCTACACACGACCAATCGTGGACATGTATCTTCTCATAGAGAACGACTGTATTCAATTTTGTGTTAATATTGATACTATTGATTTATATAGTGAAATAATCAAGTGTGTTTTATATTTGGAATAGTGATATCAGGTAGACATCAGACGGGAGTATTCTGTTTCACATTCAATGTTTATTATATGTTTTCATAATTATCCGGAACAAATCGCACTGGACCGATTTCTTACATCACCGCTTTTTGTATTACGTGACTGCTTTTAATTTCTGTGACACCGTCTGCTCCAGGATTTCAACACATGTTACATGGAGGACATTTAATCTTCTGAGGAAATCGAGACATATCACTGTCAAGTACGTATGATTCATTCATAAACTGTGATGATTAAATCTTTTTAACTCCGTTAACTTGGATAAGGGATTTATTAAATGCATATGAACTGTAGGTTATTTATATCCGATATTTGAACTGTAAATTCTGCTTTCGTTATCATTTGATTGTTTTATATACTGTTTGCATTTAAACTTTATATGTTCTATTCATACACATTGTAAGTATTGCTTATGTTTTATTGCAGTTTACCAATACACTGACTACTGTAACCTTTCTAGTGGAATATCATAATTACAATTTTCCAAACAAGTTGTTGTCTTATATATTCGCCGAGATTGCGATTGAGTCACTTGGTTATACCTACTGGTCCGGCCAGTACAGTTATATTGTACAGTATAAATACTATCTCTAAAAGTCTGAATAAGAAATTAAGAAATTTGCTTGTCCTTTCGTATTTTTATCCAGCAATTGCACCAGAGACATATATACAGAGATTGGCAACTTCAACAGTGGTCAGCGAAATCCAAGTTAAATTGCGCGGCTCCGTGTGACTTTAACGAGAAGAGATTATCGCCATTTTGTAACACTAACAGTGAAGATCGCAACTGACTTACGATTGTTATTTTACCTCAAGGATTTCAAAACAGAATAATGTAAGTATATATTTCAATTTCTTATTTCATTTACTTTCTCTTATTCAGTGTAGCAATTCTTAGGTAAAATATTGTGACGATTAACGTTTTATTCCAGTCATTAATAAGGGACAGTTGAGTCAACATGGACGTTACGAAAATTTGGGTCACGGTCTTATTTCTTGGTTAAAACTTTTTCACCCTAAAAGAAAGAAAAATATATTTAGATGAAATAGCTTCTTAAGACATTCAGGCTCTGTCTACATCAGTTGAATTTTGAAAATATTCACCCAGTTTGATGCAATTTACACCAAATAAAATCAGTATTATAGCTGTCGGTCAAAGTTGATTTGGTTATTTTTATAAACAGACCCCCGTACTCAGGTACTAGTATCTGGTTTTAATACTTGCTCATCATTAGAGAATGGTTGTACTTATCACATGAATTACTTTCCTAAGACATACAGGCATTGTCTATATAGGTTGCATTTAATAATTTTCAATCACTTTGATGCAATTTATAAAAAAAAATCAGTATTATAGCTGTCAGTTATGTTGATTTTGTTTATTTATAGAAAAGACCCTGTACTAGTTCTTGGTTCTTAAACTGGTTCATCTTCAGATAACGATTGTACTTATTACATGAATTACTTTCCTAAGATATACAGGCTCTGTCTATACAGGTTGAATTTTCAAATTTGATGTAACTAAAAAAACAGGCAGAATTATAGCTGGCAGCCATGTTATTTTGGTCTGTTCTAATGTGTCTGCTAAAACAATATTTAGTTTCATAGATTTATTCTACTTACATCTATTGAAACATCAGAAAATAATGTTCCTCAGGAATTATTGTTCTCCTGACAACATTTCATAGACAAATATTGTTCGCATACAATATTTAATATTGATATACTGTCACAATATTTCATTAGAAAAAAAACTCTCAATTAGAATTTTCTTTTGTCAAAGTTGCAAATCAAAATAATATAAAGTTAAAACCAATAGCAACAGGGATTTGCATTGAAACTTATGTATGTTTTATCTACTTTCAGTTCTTACGTAAACCACGTACACCACGATATATGTAAACTACGTAAACTGGGCCATGAACACTGTATAATGTTAACCACGGGGTAAATGTATGATGCACTCTATGTTTTATATGACAATTGCGACATAAATAAAGCCTAAGAACTGTCAGTGTATTTCTTTCGACGCCCACAGCTACAGTAAGAAATCTCCATCATTGACATGTCTGGTGTGTGGAAGACTGCGAAACAGATTTGAAGAACCCATTTGATGAACAATTTTAGATCGATGCGTATGATCTGTAATAATTGTAAACAGAACTTTTATGAAGCATGCTGTAAAATGTTGAATGGTGTAAAGTGACGGAAAAGTTGACATTTTGCGAAGCAACCACTTTTACTTGATTCAAAGATTTGATATGCGAAATACCAGTATAAAGATCCAAGACATTGAACCTTTGTTTGCGAAATACAAATTTTGAGAACAAACATTTTATAGTGATTCGTGAAACAACAGTAAGAAGACCGAACAATTGAAGTGAACTTTTACTGGAGATATTGACTCAGTTTTGATTATCGCATTGATTTATTTGCTATGTTTTGGTATTTTGTTTCATGTTTACATTCTTGATAGTATTTGAATATTGGTATAAGGATCTTTAAACTGTATTAACATGATGAAATGCATGAACGTATGGGTACAAAACGTATGCTTATTTTGAATATGATGCACTTGAATTTAGCTAGAATTTTAAAGGGTTACATATTTGATTGATATCATATAGTTAATGATTTATGTTGTCACTTACCTGGTAATTTTTAATTTTGATATGTTTTGATTGAAACTACATGTTGACAATTTTATGTGGCTTAAACCCTTTGTTGATTACTTGAAATTTTGAAATAATTAACCATGATGTCCCGAGGCAAAGTCGAGGGTGATATATGTGAGGCTAGCAGTGTAACTCGCACAAGCACTCGTCAGCGAAGTTTAACCGATAAGTGTTTTTGGTGGCAAATTGACACTTTACAGAAAAACTTTCGAAAGGCAGTTTCTTCATGGAAGTCATGGTCAAACAAAATAGAAATACAATTAAGTGACACTAAAGACACAAATATCATTCGCGAACATCAAAATATATTAGTTGAAAACATGAATCATTTAACAAGTGTTTATAAACAATTATCGAATCTTATCGAAAATGAAAGTGAGTCACGTGGTCATTCCGAATTAATTAGTGACAGTGGATTTGGTGTATTTAAGCTATACGAAACTTGTGAAAACTATCACGCAGATCTCATGAAAAGGATAACGACCCGTGTTCAGGAAATTGATAGAGATAATATAGAAACTAGAGGTTCATATACATGCAAGTCAAAATCTACTCATTCATTTCATACACATAGATCTAGTGTTCGCAACGATCACAAACTGCTTTATGAGCCACAGACTTGAAGGCAAAATAAAGAAAGTACATTGAAATCGAGGCAAAGGCTAAATTAGAACTGGAAAGAATACAAACAATACGTGAACTAGAGGCTACAGAGGCCAAGCTAGATGCAATCGATAAAGTTAAGCAGGGCTCAGATTTAGATGAATTAAAAGATCACTCCGGAAGCTAATATTCTTGATAAGTTTCTTCAACACGCTAATCCGGATGCTAAAATAGATGACATCATTGAAAATATTAAGGATGATCATGATGATTTTGTAACTACTCTGCCAAAGTCCACACTTCCGAAGAAGTTGAATATTGAGCATGACCAAGGTCAGTCAATACAAAATTTAGTTATGATTATCCAGTTCAAGGTCATTCTGTCCCGACTGTAAGTCTACAAGATCAAGGTCAATCCGTCTCAAATGTCGATCAATCTGGGCAAGCTCAGTCTGCACCCAACTTCAGTCAATTAGTCTCAGATCAGTCTGCATTGAATGTAAGTCAGTCATTCGTACAAAGTGTAAGTTCCATGCCAGTAGTGACACATGTACGTTCTGAACCAGTAGTGACACAAGCAAGTTGGGCGCCAGTAGTAACCAACGTAAGTTCGGCGCCAGTTGTGACAAACGTAAGTTCGGCAACTCTGAATCCGTAAACTATAGCATTTGTACCTCATAATGTAAACACTGCTAATGTTACAGGACAATACGTTCACATTGAAGACCTAACTAAATCACTCGGCGAACAAGTAAGTCTTAGTCGTTTGCCTCCACCCGAACCATCGGTGTTTCTTGATGATCCTTTGAAATATCCTGCTGGAATGCATCATTCCAAACTCTAATTGAACAACGAAAACTCCGCCGTTTGGACGTATTCATTACTTGCGAAAGTATGTCGGAGATTCAGTGCGGGAGGTAATTGAAAACGTTTTAGTATTGTCTACTGAAGACGCTTACGACGATGCAAAGGAACTCCTTGAGAAGAGGTACGGTGATCCGTTTATTATCAGTAATGCATTTCGGGATAGACTCGATAATTGGCCGAAAATATTTTCTAGAGACGATATTGCTCAAAGGAAATTTCCGACTTTCTAAAAAGTGTTTGTCTGCGATGAAAACCATGGGAACATTGAAATGCGCTTAACGACGATAGAGAAAATCGAAAACTTTTGTCAAAACTACTAGATTGGGTTGTAACACGATGGTCCAGAATCGTTGCGAAGCACACAGAAGATAAGCGTGAATTTCCTTCATTTCAAACATTTGTAGAATTTGTAGAAAAGGAAGCCACTATAGCAAATGACCCGGTAACGTCGATACAGTCGGTGACAAATCGATTTCAGCGTGGTAAATATGATAATCAGCGTAGAAACATTCTTGCGACAGAGGTGTCTGATAAAACAATAGTCGTTACAAAAGGATCAAACATGTACATTCTTTAAGAAATCTGGTCATTTCATCGATTTATGTCAACAGTTTCTTGTGAAATCGGTAGACAGCGAAAAAACTTTGCGAAAGAAAAAGGACTTTGCTTTGGTTGTCTTGGTCACGGACATACTTATAGGAAATGCCAAAGACGGAAACGATGCAATCTGTGTTCTAAGCTCCATCCGACACCACTTCATGGTGATTTTCAATCGAACGTTAAGTCGAACAGCGAAACGTCTGGTTCTACTTTCGATAAAGTCCCAGTTAAAACGGGAGCAGTGCATTTGAACTATTCTAATTCAAGTTGTAAGAGCTCGATGATAGTTCCTGTCTACGTTTCACATCTGAATAACCCGTGTAATGAACGACTTGTATACACTCTGTTAGATACGCAATCAGATTCGACCTTTATTTTAGAACTTGTCGATCATTAGGACTCTGGTACCGATGTCAAGTTATCGTTGTCGACGATGCACTCTGAAGATACGTTAGTTGATAGTTGTAAGATTGAGGGACTTATTGTTCGAGGATACGATACTGAGTTAAAATCCAGTTACCATCGGCATACACACGAAGTATTATGCCAGCTAATCGGTCGCACATTCCCAATGCCGAAATGGCTAGACGATGGGAGCATATAGAAAGAGTCTCGACAAAGCTAATGTCAGTAAATGACTGTGAGTTTGGACTTTTAATAGGCTACGATTGCGCACGTGCATTAACCCCTCGAGAGGTCATAACCGGTAAGGAAACGAACCTTATGCACAGAAAACGGACTTAGGAGGGTATTGTTGGCATCACTGATCCTACTTCTGCCGAAGATTGTGACTCGATAGGAATTTCTCATAGAATATTAGCCTTAGAAGTTCAACCATTGACTAGCAAATCAGAACCGAAACATGTTCAATATTCCTTTGATGTTCGTACCAAGAAGTAAATCCGAGTCAAGTTGCCAAGATGATGGAATTAGATTTCTCCGGTCGGACAATTGATAAACAGCCGATATCTCGTGAAGACAAACGATTCTTGAATATATTACAAGACGGCATCCGAAGAGATGAAGGACACTATGAACTACCATTGCCTTTCAAAGGCTCAGAATCGAATTTGCCGAATGATAAGTCACTAGCTTTACAAAGATTTGAACACTTAAGGAAACATCTTCAGAAGGACACAAGATATCGTAACGATTACTTTAAGGGCATGAACGATTTAATTGCGAAGGGTTATGCGGAAAAGGTTGATTCAGTACAGTCTTCAGTGACAGACAACGTGTGGTACATTCCACACAACGGTGTTTATCACCCTCAAAAGCCAAAAAAGGTCAGGATAATGTTCGATTGTAGTGCAAAATACAAAAGAACCTCGTTTAATGATCACCTGCTACATGGTCCGGACTTGACCAACTCACTTACTGGAGTCTTGTGTCGTTTTAGACAAGAATTAGTCGCGATAGTATGCGATATTGAGGCTATGGTTCTACAATTTAGGGTAAAACCACATCATCGTGACTATCTAAGATTTCTGTGGTATCCTATGTATCATGATATAAATCTCTTCCTAACTATCTTAATCTATTCAATTCATAAAAGTACTCATATATCAAATTATAAACAAAAGGTATAGATGCTTATGCAGTTTTTAGAAATGAATTTTTGAAAACATACGAAATTAACAAATTTATTAATGCTAAAACACCAATTTTTAAATGATTTAAAAGATACATATGATCATGAATAGCTAGATATAAACTACTTTCATGTATAGGAAAATTTTGTAGAATTTCATAATGTAAACACGTGGTAATAAACTAAAACAGCATGCTTACTGAAAACGAATGTACAGTCGTCTCCAAACTCATATATGCATAATTAATCAAATGAAAGTTCAATTAGAATATCGAGACCTACCACTTACAATATTTAACTAAAACTTACGCTGTTTTTGAGAACAGTCAATAAAACGCATAAATTCATCAGGACAAACTATTCAACAAGTTTTAACGGTTTTTTACAAAAGGTTAAGGTCAATGATCACAAAGTTCTAATCTTTAGAAACAAAACCGGACAAAACTGTACACTTTCCGTAGTCATGTGACAATATATTTTGCAAAAAAATGTTTGTATTAACTATGAGTTGTAAAACTAACTAACTACTTATAAATATGAATTCACTGGATAAATTCCCTGGTTATTCAGTGACTAATTCACAGGGATACTTGGACAACTGCTGTAGGTCGAGTAATTTGTCATTACAGCAAAGAAAAGTGCAATAAAGATATTTTTAAGAGAGAGAAAAAAAAGAAGATTTCTGTGGTTCGACGATCGCGAAAATATTGCGAAGGAACCTGTTGAATACAGAATGAATGTTCATTTGTTTGGCGCTGCATCCTCGCCAGGCTGTGCGAATTTTGGACTTAAGAAGATTGCTGATGATTACGAAAGCGAGTTTGGTTCAGAAGCCTCTAACTTTATTAGGAAGGACTTTATGTCGACGACGGCTTGAAGTCAGTTTCAGGTGTTGGCGAAGCAGTTCGTTAGTAAAGGCAAGTCAACAGATGTGCAGTAAAGGCGGATTGCGACTGCATAAGTTCAGGTCAAATTCGAAGGAAGTTCTCAAGCAGATACCTCCTGATGATCAAGCGAGTGACATTAAAAACATAGATTTGTTGAAGGACGAACTTCCGACAACAAAACCCTTGAGTACAATGGTGCATCGAGTCGGACTCATTTCAGTTTCACATAGTTCTGAATGATAAACCACTAACCCGACGTGGAATTCTTCCACATTGAGCTCTGTTTACGATCCGTTGGGATTCGTTTCACCCGTAGTACTTGTAGCTAAAGGAATATTTTAAGACTGTTGCGTTGACCAGGATGATTGGGATAGTGAAATGTCGGAGGACTTAATTCAAAGATGGGACTATTGGCGAAAGGATGTTTTAATTTGAAAACTTTAGAAATTCAGAGATGTGTGAAACCGAACAGATTTGGAAAGGTAGCATGTGAACTTCACTTTTCGGACGCCAGTACTACTGGCTATGGTCAGTGTTCGTATTTGCGATTGATAAGTGAAGATGGTCAAGTCAATTATCTCTCGTCATGAGCAAAGCTCGAGTTGTTCCACGTAAATCCTTGACAATACCAAGACTAGAATTATCAGCAGCAGTAGTATCGGTTAGAACTGGACTTTGATAATATTGTTGAATGGTTTTCGACCGATAGCAACATTGTTCTTGGTTACATCGCCATTGGAAGCAGACGTTTTCATATCTTTGTATCAAACAAAGTTCAGCAAATTCTAGATCACACTAGTCCGAAACAATGGAAGTATATTGACACTAGAATTAACCCTGCCGATATTGCCTCGAGAGGTTTAACTGCGAAAGAGTTGTCTAGAAACACTATTTGGTTTAACGGACCACCTTTGCTGTGGACAAATGAATCTATTCTACCTGATCAATCGAAACCGAAGCTGAACTTACAAGACCTAGAGGTTAGTCGCGCAAAGACGCTTATTACACAAACTGAAAAGTGCATTAGTGCTATTCTAGAACGAATTGAATACTTTTCTGATTGGCTTAGCAAAGAAAGCAGTCGCCATATGCTTGAATCTAAAAGATGCGTTGCGTACTAAGAGCTCAAAGACAAATACTCTTTCAGTTTCAGTTGAGGACATGAATAGAGCTGAACTCGAGATAATACGTCATGTTCAGAAAGATGCTTTCAAGGATGAAATCGAAAAGTTACGTTCGATATGGTCAACGGACAGCGAAAGTGATAGAAAATATGCGAAGATGCGAAATGTTACAATGAAACAGATTTCATTGTATAGATTAGACCCGATTATGGATTTAGATGGCATAATTCGGGTAGGCGGACGCATAAAACGTAGTTGATAGATTGGAAGCTGTTCCACCATTTCGGTGTTGACTTATTTGGTCCGTTTTTAGTTAAGGGAGGTCGCAAAGAACTCAAGCGATATGGTGTGTTGTTTACTTGCTTATCTTCACGTGCGGTGCACATTGAAACAGCAGATTCGCTTGATACGAGTTCGTATATTAATGCACTGCGTAGTTTCATTTCTGTACGAGGACCGGTGAGACATCTCAGGTCAGATCAAGGTAGCAATTTTATCGGTGGAAAGCGAGAACTTAGGAAAGCCTTCTCAGAAATTGACACTGAACGCACTAGACAATATTTACTGGACAATGATTGTGACTATATTGATTTCAAGATGAACGTCCCATCCGCCAGTCACATAGGGGTTTGGAACCCAAATCCGTTCCATCATAAATGTGCTTGCGACTCTCTTGAATCAGCTTGGTACTCAGCTGGACGACGAGTCACTTGAACATTTATGTGGAGGCAGCTTCTATAGTGAACAGTAGACCTTTGAATGTCGAAAGCTTAAACGATCCTCTATTAGCCGAGCCGATTATCCAAATCATCTATTGACAATGAAATCTAGAATCATTCTACCACCTGGGAGAATTTCAAACGAATGATGTTTACTCCAAGAAACGTTGGAGACGAGTGCAATATTTGCAAATCAGTTTTGGGATCGATGGAGGAAAGAATTCCAATCAAATCTACAATCTCGACAAAAGTTGGTCTCATTAAAACGAAATTTATTGGTAGGAGATATCGTTATGATGAAGGACGATAGTTTATCTCGAAACATGTGGCATCTCGGACGAATCAGTGAAACGTTTACCGACTAGGATGGTCTTGTGCGAACAGCAAAGTTACGATTAGGTTCAACAAACATAGACAAACACGGAAAGAGACAATTTGCCTTTCTGAACTAGAAAGACCAATACACAAACTTGTTCTTTTAAAAGAGACAGAGGAGATCCACACCGAAGAGCCATTGCATTGTCTTAAAGTGCCGTGTGAACAGGATTTTGTGAATTTTACATCTGACAATTTTAATGACTATATTCGATTTTATGGTTAAAATTAGCATAAACTCTAATTTGGGGGCCATGTAACAGTATTGATAGCTGTCTTCGGAGGAAGTTAAATGGGACAATTTTTTACAGAAGCCAGGAGCAAAACCGTTTCTTTCCCCGGCACATCAGATTCCGTAAACGATAAACAATGACACACAAATTTTGACATGTTAATGGCCCAAAGAGGTAATTTGAATGTTTATTTAATGTGTTTATATGCATAATTGATATATTCACATTGTCATAATGATATTTGTAAGGTTTATACTGCGATTTGTTAATAATTTGGTATGCAACAGGATTTGCATTGAAACTTATGTATGTTTTATCTACTTTCAGTTCTTACGTAAACCACACCACGATATGTAAACTACGTAAACTAGGCCATAAACACTGTATAATGTTAACCACGGGTAAATATGCGATGCACTGTATGTTTTATATGACAATTGCGACATAAATAAAGCAAGAACTGTGTATTTTTTCGACGCCCACAGCTACATACGATACATGTAGGTTACCTGTAGTTTTATATATTTACATTCAGTATTTGACAGCATTTTTTTCTTTTGAACAGGATCCCGTTATAAAAGAACAAAGATATTGATCAAATTTCCATAACAGTGCAGCATACAAGAGATGTAATACCATGTTCTGAATGCAGGACTCCCAATTCTTTCTGTTTGAAAATAAGACACCTTGGCAGACAGGAACAATTATTAGTGATTACTTTTTCAGAATATGACAACACAGTCATGTAGTGGACCGATTGCTCCTATCCGCATGATACTTAAACATGTGCTTATCCTGTGAAAATACCATATTATTGTAGTTTATTTGAAACTTGATGTATTCGTTTTTTGTGCAAGTGATGGTGGCATCATTGAACTAAAACAATACAAGACTCTGCTTCCAATCTATTGTATTTGAGCAGAAGTGGTACAGTGGCAGTTGTGCAGAGACCATATGGAAAGAAATGCGAATACATATCTTGTGTTCAACTTCATTTGTCTTCTTTACGAAGAGTTTACAAAGTATACATACATGTATAACAATATGGTGATGTAGTATGATTGCCAATGAGACAATGATGTACATGTATGACTATCATTGAACCGCCAATCTATAATATCTTTGTACATTTTGAAAACGGAAAATGCTACCTTTGTAGCATAATATAAAAAAAGAAAATGTTATATTAATTTATGCCACAACACCCCTATGAATATATAAATTGACAGTACGAAAAAATCAAAATATTTCGATTCACAAAGTCCTTCCTCTGCATGTATATGGAAAGTAACATATTTAATTGACTTTACATGAAATGACAAAAGATGTTGAATAAGAAGCAAGAAATGTTCACTGTACTGGTACACTAGTCTTTACGGGTTCATATTGGTCATCATCTATGTTTGTTTTAGTCCTTTTACAATGGTGCTTGTTTGTACTTATCTGTTGTGTTGTTTCAGTTTTACTATCCTCATATAAACGTGTATGCAAATATTTTCTGCAATACATTGATGCTATGAGTAAAAGGAGATGTGGTGTATATGTCAATGAGACAACAACCCAACAACAAAAATATTCTTAACACGTCTATGTATGTTTAAGAATTCTTGTGTAGTTCAATAGCACATAATGTATATTTATATATCAGTGACTTGATACATGTATGTACATATTGATGCATTCCGTGCTAAAATTAGTTGTGTGAAGAGCCCAAGCAGTGTATTTGCTTATAAAAATCTGATATTAAAATGAATTTTTATAACAAATTCAGGAATGAGACACTATCCCATTAAAACAAACCACAAGAGATATTAGTGGTTAGGGTTTATTTTAAATCTTTAGAATGACCAAAGAAGCTTAAAATAAGCAAACAGAGACAGAAGATGTCAAGGGCAATACAAAATGACAAGGGTGTAACACAGTGGAAAAAATAACAAAAGAAAAGAAAATAACAGCCCACATAGCATTACACCGACATTTACCTTGAGCAACACGAACCTACAAAAGATCAGATAGAACTTGTGAACAATTTCAAATCTGTCTAATTTCAAACTCGAGGTTCACTCCCCGGCAGCAGAGAGTAAAGGAAGATGTTGCAGTATTCCGGTAGTCTATGAAACAAAAAAATAAAAGTCTACAGTTCAGCAGAGAATTTTACTATACTTAAGATACAAATTGTTTTTAATCAGAGTCGGTGATATTAAGTAAAAAAAAAAAAAAAAAAAAAAAAAAATGACAGATTCAGATTCATATTCAATATTTTATGGCATCAACAAGTGATTTCGACAACACTAATAATGTACGTTCATTCGGGAAATTCATGCAAAGGTTACATAAGTGATCCTTTAATTGTAGGTCAATCAAAAATTAAAAGTTATTATTGAATTATAACAGATATAATTACATTGAATAATTTAGATAGAATAAAGATGCGAAGTTCTCACAAAAAAATGTTTAAGTATCATGCGGGTAGGAGTAGCAATCGGTCCACTACATGACTGTGTTGTCATATTCTGAAAAAAAGTAATCACTATAAGTTGTTCCTGTCTTCCAGGGTGTCTTATTTTCAAACAGAAAGAATTGGGAGTCCTGCATTCAGAACATGTTATTAATCTCTTGTATGCTGCATTGTTAGGAAATTTGATCAATATCTTTGTTTTTTATAACGGGATCCTGTTCAAAAGAAAAAAAATGCTGTCAAATACTGAATGTAAATATATATAAACTGCAAGTAACCTACATGTACCCTATATTTTTCTGCCAGGAGACAGAATACAATTATATATATATTTTTATTCGGCTTAAAATGGTGACATAAGATTTAAGGAAACAACTATTTAACTCTCAAGAGGGCTATTGGTTTTAACTTTATATTATTTTGATTTGCAACTTTGACAAAAGAAAATTTAATTGAGAGTTTTTTCTAATGAACTATTGTATGCGAACAATATTTTTCTAAGAAATGTTATCAGGAGGACAATAATTCCTGAGGAACATTATTTTCTGATGTTTCAATAGATGTAAGTAGAAGAAATATATGAAACTAAATAAATTTTTAGCAGACACATTAGATAAGGACTCTGTTTTTGTATGACCAAAATAACATGGCTGCCAGCTATAACTCTGCCTTTCTTTTAGTTACATCAAAGTGGGTGAAATATTGAAAAATTCAACCTGTATAGAGACAGAGCCTGTATGTCTTAGGAAAGTAATTCTTGTAATAAGTATAATCATTATCTGAAGATGAACCAGTTCAAAACCAAGGACTAGTACAGGATCTGTCTCTATAAATAAACGAAATCAACATAGCTGACAGCTATAATACTGATTTTTAATTGTAAATTGCATCAAAGTGATTGAAAATTATTAAAATGCAACCTATATAGACAATGCCTGTATGTCTTACGAAAGTAATTCATGTGATAAGTACAACCATTCTCTGAAGATGAGCAAGTTTTAAAACCAGATACCAGTACCCGAGTTCGGGGGTCTGTTTATAAAAATAACCAAATCAGCTTTGACCGACAGCCATAATACTGATTTAATTGGTGTAAATTGCATCAAAATGGGTGAAAATTTTCAAAATTCAACTGATATAGACTTGTTTTGGCTTTCGAACTTTTTGATCTGAGCGTCACTGATGGGTCTTATGTACACGTAACGCGCGTCTGGCGTATTGAATTATAAGCCTGGTACCTTGTGATAGCTATTATTTTGTGTGTCTCTGTCCTGTATGTTCTCCCATTTATTTGTATTGTAGTCCTGTTATGTAATCTTGTCATTTTGATGTTATATTTAACATTGCCATAAAAGGGAGGTTTGGCTAGCCACAAAACCAGGTTCAATCCACCATTTTTCTTAAAATGTCCTCTACCAAGTCAGGAAAAATGGCCATTGTTATATTATAGTTCGTTTCTGTGTGCGTTGCATTTTAGTGTTGTGTTTCTGTTGTGTCGTTGTTCTCCTCTTATATTTGATGTGTTTCAGTTTTAGTTTGTAACCCGGATTTGTTTTTTCTCAATCGATTTATGAATTTCGAATAGCGGTATACTACTGTTGCCTTTATAGACAGAATCTGAATGTCTTAAAAGCTATTTCATCTGAAAATATTTTCTTTCTTTTAGAGTAAAAAGTTTTAACCAAGAAATAAGACCGTGTTCCAAATTTTCGTAACGTCCATGTTGACCCAGCTTTCCCTTATTAATGACTGGAATAAAACGTTAATAGTCACAATATTTTCACCTAAGAACTGCTACAGACTGAATAAAAGAAAGTAAATGATATAAGAAATTGAAATATATACTTACATTATGCTGTTTTGAAATGCTTGAGGTAAAATAACAATCGTAAGTCAGTTGCGATCTTCTCTGTTAGTGTTACAAAATGGCGATAATCTCTTCTCGATAAAGTCAGCGGGGCCGCCTGATTTAACTTGGATTTCGCTGACCACTGTTGAAGTTGCCAATCTCTGTGTATATATGTCTCTGACTCTATTTTATGTTATCTGCTTAGTGTTCTGTGTACTTATGCTTGTCTTTTATATCATTTGTTTTGTATGTTATTGTTAGTTTATCTTCTACTAACAATTTGGATGCCTACTTGATATTTCCTTTCTGTTTTTTTTTAGAAAAGATAAGTCAACTTTACAATTTTATTGTACCAAGCATCAACAATATTCTTCCCATGAAGTTCTACGATGGCAGCATACATACTCTCTATGAACATGTCTGAAAACATAACACGATAATGTAAAAGAAAACACGTGAATAAATACAGAGTTTGAATGCCCATTATGTATCTTCCGCTTTTCATTTTCCGTACATTTCGAATCTTTTCTTCTTTTAATAAATCTAACCATATTATGAAAGTTTGTGACGTGAAATCAGCAATTTACAAAATATTGAAAAGGAGCACAGAGTATCATTTTAAATTAAAACTCTTTGTTATTATTATTTTGAAAGAAATTGGTATCCTAAAGCAAAATAGGACTTAGCTCATTCCAGAAAATAGTAAGTTATCAAATATAAGTGACGTCATTAGGCAATGACGACATGTTCGCATGAAGCTGTTGATATACCACAAAATTTGACATTGAACGTATTACATGCAATCGGATTACTTAAAACGAAGTTATTACAATTGCACTTAAAATATTTGTCCAAATATAAAACAGTTTCTTATATTTTCGAAATTCGTCTTTTATTGCTAAAATGCTAGACGATGGTTACCGGTCTTTGACCAGTACTAGATTCTTTTGTTGTATGAGCTTTAATTATATAGTAATATTTTTTAAAGAAATAGAATATTCCTAAGTAATAGCTAAATGAAGGATTAGACTTACTGGTGGAACTTCGCAAACGTAAATGTATCTGTTTCCACAATTTAAGTCCTCCCATCGATATTGCGCATTAGCCGTGTTCCGTAATTGTATTGTCACACAGTCATCAGCATTTGCATTTGTTGACTGGACGGCTAAATAATTAACAGAAGATTTATTTCGCATTTCATCTTAAATAACACAAGAGTTACAAAAACAATATAGTAGACATTCTTGTAAAACCCTCCTACCAGAATAATAAATCAACTTCAAAGTATAGTTTTCCCACTTTTATGGAAGATCTTTCTGCTGTTAATTATATATTCTAATTATAACTTGTTCCTTAACTTTATCTCAGACGCACTGTGTATTCAATTGGGGTTTTTTTCCACGATGGATGGAAGTATTTGTCTTTGGTAAATCTATTTAAATCTAACAGGCCATATCAAGGCCTGTTAATTTCGACCCTGATGATGAAATAATTCCAGTAGTCCTTTGCTTTGCTGTGTTCAGATGTAGTATCTTTGATACGGCAGTATTCTCTAAATTTACTAATGATTAAACGTTCAGTTTTTTTTTACAATTGTGTTGAAGGCAGATCCTTGTTATTCTCTTTTAATCTAAACCTTTTGTATAGACACCTATCTATTTTTGGAGACCATAACTTGACTTATAGATGACTTTATTGTTTTTGTGTTGTTTGTTTGCTGTCTCATTGACGTATATCCCACATATATTTTTTTTTTTTATTTCCCCAACTCTCGATTTTGGTCCTTTTAAATTGTATTGTGTGAGAATAACAGTAAAAGTCAATTACACCAAAAATTGATGAAATATCAAATAACTTATCTGTATTGTGTATATATTTTTGCTAAATTATCTAAAATATTTAAATTTACCTGTGCCAAATGGGAGCATTCAATGAAAATCCGCTATTTTCTACAATAAATGAAAACATGCCTTCCGTTGCAATATCATTTGCACCGGTCACACATTTACATTGCCTGCAAGAACAATTGAATTTAAATGATAGAAAATCAGTAATTAAACAAAAAAGTATGAACAAAAATACCGAACTCCAAGGTAAATGAAAAAAAAAAGAGAAGTCCATAAAACCTTACAAGATCAAATGCTCGACTGTACCAACCAACGAAACGAATGGAAACAACTGCCATATTCCTGACTTTGTACAGGCATTCCCCCCAAATCAAGGTAAATAAATCCTGTCGAAGTCTCAAGGAACGAAACATGGAGTTGGAACTGCTCTTAAGCCTTATGGTGCGTAACCGTATCAGTGAACGGAGATAAACTATGTTTGCAAGTATATAATTTGGTTAGGTAATATGGAAAATATTCATATATGATAAGCTTCTTTCTCAACATTGACCTATACATTGACAGAGTGTGATTTTGGTTGTGTTTGTTGTGGACGTAGATGTTTGATTGGATAAGGGTGTTGTGTTCGGGTAGACTTGGGTATTCCAGTAATCGAATGGGATCCATCGCTGGGGTTCTGAAAACAATCCAAGAGAAACTTGAAACATAGATGTTTGTTAATTGGAAACAAATCAGTAAATCATTTATGCAAGTACAATACAAAGGCTGTAAATTAAAATCATGGATTAATAAAAACTATTAATGACAATCATGAAAATACACATTTGTAAGTCAAAAGTACATGGCAATAGCAGCATCATTAATTCGTGAAACTCAATCAATCAACATTATGACGTAATAACTCTACTGAATAAAGCGACAAAATGAAATTCATAAACAAAAGTGTATACTTATGCGTCCCAAATAAAATATAAGTTTTCTATTTAACTGGATGGTATTCAAAAATACGAAACATATCTACTTCAATTTTCGGCATGTCAAAACCATTGTCTTTGACATGCATTATTTGTATTGCCATTAATTCTTCAATAAAGATATCTTAATAGTATTATTGTCCATAATTGCGATTGATTTAAAAGAAAAACATATAAAAGGAATCTTTTCATATTTAAACTTATTCATATTCCTCAATATAAAGGTATAATAAAAACAAAAACTATCTACAACAAAAAAAAAAAAAAGACACACCTTCCAAAATTGATTATATTAAAATGGAGGGTAGATAATATAGATCCTGAATTTAAGTACATATACAAGTCGTCAAGATGCTATTAATAGATAGGCTTAGAAATCTTAATTTTTATACAAATGAACATATATTCCTAATAAAGGAGGATTACTAATTGACCTATATACAAAATATATAACGCATATTATTTACAACTATGGTTAACCCTTTTTCTATGTCTAAAGACTTCTTTCTATTCTTCTGCAATAACATAAATTAATCAGAACTTTGAATTACTTATGGATTTCTGTAAGTTTTATTTATACAAAACTTTATGAGCATCATATTATTTTCCTTTTCCTAGATACCCTGATCTTTATTTAAAACGTAATCAATTTCTTTGAAGTAGATAAAAAAGAAATTCATAATAAAAGAAAAAAATGCAATTTCACTCACCTGAAAACAATCCAAGAGAAACTTGAAATATAGATGTTTTTTAATTGGAAACAAATCAGTAAGTGATTTAAAGGAATAGGAATAGTATTTCAGATTCCTCTAGGATTATTTTCTGTTTAACCAATCAGATTTCTAGACCCTTCGAAAAATTAGGGGGACTTATCATTTCTAAAAATAAGGGCGGTCCTAAAATAGGGTGCTCTGGTCAAAAGTGCTAACTGAAATTACCTACATTTCAGGCCGATAACAATAGCAGCTTAATTAAATATCTGTCTACAAGTTTGTATCTGCCAAAGCTAAATAGAGTAGAATCAAATGTTAATCTCATGACAAAGACTTATTGATAAAATTCTAGAAAAGTATTAAAATAAGTCGGTAAGAAATCTAAAATCCAGATTGAAAGTAAATTCAATAAGAACTTAGTTCCATCCTAAAACGCTTCAAAATGTTAATTTAAAACCTCTTATATAAGCGATAAAGAAATCTTTATCTTGAGCCGTAAATTGGAAAGTTTTATGTAAATGAAGAAATAAATAACAATTCATTTTAATTATGAATTGTTGAAACTATCTTTTATCTAATTAACGAATTTATATTAGTATTTGAGTGTAGTGACTGAGGATTAAATTTGAATGAAAAAAACACCATGTCACTTATCATAAATCTCCTTCTTTTCAGAATCGTAATTAGAAGATGTTAACAATACAAGACATGCGGATGAAAGAAAGGTTTCAATATACACTGTATATTCGGTGTAAAATACAACGTACCGAATTTGGAGCGTTTGATGCAGATTTCTAGTTTTCGTGTATTACTTCTATCGTCTTGGGGTGAGATTGTGGTGTTTCGAATTGGTAAGGGTCTCCTGCTGTGCATGCATCACCAGCCATGCGAATCCAAACATCCAGTAAAAATGTCGAAATCGGAAGTAGGACACAATAGATAACATTACAGATTAGAGGACGTTTTTGGTATCTATAGATCTAAGACTACGAAAACATGTCGCCAGTGATATGAGACACAGACATATCGTATCAGTCAACCAACTCGTGTTCTTCCTCATAACATAATTCATAAAGGTAAATGTAGAGGGCGCTTCGGATGCACCAAACTCATCAGCTGTTTTTGTTATACCTAACACTGGGTTGACAACTAGCGATGTTATCAGCTCGAGAGTTCAGCACAAACAAGATTAATAACATACCTATCTCATATTTGCTCCATTGATATTTTGAAATTATTATGAGACTAATCCGATTAGTACAAACTCAATCAGGCGAAGTTGATCTTAGGTAAAATTGGCTTTTCAGTATAGGTTTTTTTTTTATTCTAATGCTTCTACTGTAATCAAGTATAAACACATCCTTGACCTTTCATCATTCTAGATAAAGATAATTCAGAAAAGCACTTTGGACCACCAAATA
>JAASAO010001282.1:0-27740 GCA_017311375.1 Mytilus coruscus | reverse complement strand
GGGAATGTGTCAAAGAGACAACAACCCGACCACAGAACAGACAACAACAGAAGGTCACCAATAGGTCTTCAATACAGCGAGAAATTCCGCACCCGGAGGCGTCCTTAAACTGTTTAAAATGTGTTTTGGGGTAAAATTTGGCTCATATTTTTTGGTCCGCAATCTATATGTCCAAAAGGCCATTCAAGGTAAAATTGGTTAATTTTGACGTGTTAAAACATCACCTGGATACACTTTTGCACTTAATTGTACATATACATGTACGCATTGTATTTACATTGTTCATTAATCAATGAACTTAGCATAATTTTGAAAGGCTTGAATATACATTACATTCTTAGCTGAAAAAAACAAATTTGCAAATTGGAAAGTCATTCCAACATATTATTTCAACAAATTTGGTAAAACGACCTTATATTTCATATGATGCCAGACAACATAAACGCAATACCCAATTTAAGTAATACATTACCTTCATTTTACTTGGACATATTAAAGAGTTGGTACAAAGCAAATAATACACCAACAAGTATCATACCGATCACAAACTTTAAAAATATCAGGCAGCGAATGTTGTGGGGTAACAAAAATATAACATTTAAAGGAAACTGTTTAGTTGATCTTAATTGGATAAAATATGGTATTATTTTCATCAATGATATCATTGATCATAAAGGGCATATTTCACAAAAAGGTATATTGGAGAAATTAACCTCAGAACCTAATTGGATCTCAGAACTATCAAAATTGAAAACTCTATTCCAAAACAATGGCTTAACACACTAAAATCTGACAAATCTTTGAAAACATCTGTAAAAACAAATTTAAACTTGTCCATGACTGTTAACAAAAAAACAAAACTAATTGAAAATATGTTATCTAAAGAAATATACGACCATTTGAATATCAAGAATGATGAGAGACCCATAGGATTCTTAAAATGGATACACATCTTCAAATTAGAATCAATCACTCCATTAAGTAACATGCTACAATTTACTTTTTCTTATTCAATAAATAGCAGATATGAAATGTTAAGATGGAAATTGCTCCATTACATCCTCCCATGTAAACAATTACTACAACAATGGAACATACAAGATAGAAGTATGTGTGTCCTGTGTAATATGAACACTTTTTCTTAAATGTTAATGAATTTTGGAACAAAGTATATGTGCTTGTAAGCAAAACCAAGATAGGGTCACACATATTTAACATAAAGACTTTAGTGTTGGGCTATAAAATACATGATCCCATGTATCATGATATAAATCTTCTTAACTATCTTGATCTAGTCAATTCATAAAAGTACTCATATATCAAATTATAAACAAAAGGTATAGATGCTTATGCAGTTTTCAGAAATGAACTTTTGAACACATATGAAATTAACAAATTGATTAATGCTAAAAACAGCATATGATCATGAATAGCTAGATATCTACTACTGTCAGATATACGAGATTTTGTAAAATCTCATTATGTATGCATTAAATAGATCTGAACACGTGGTAATAAACTAACACAGCATGCTTACTGAAAACGAAAGTACAGTAGTTGTCTCTAAATTCATATACGCATAATTTATCTTATGACAGCTGAATTAGAATGTCGAGACTTACCACTTACAATATTTAATTAAAGTTTAAGCTGTTCGCGAGAACAGTCAATAAGATGCATAAATTCATCAGGACAACTGATCAACCGGCATTAACGGTTCTTTGCAAAAGGTTAAGGTCAATGATCATAAAGTCCTAATCTTTAGAAACAAACCCGGACAAAACTGTACATTTTCCGTTATCATGTGACTACATATTTTCCAAAAATGTTTGTATTAACTATAAGTTATAAAACTAACTAACTACTTAAAATGTGAATTCACTGGATAATTTCCTGGTTATTCAGTGACTAATTCACAGGATACTCGACCAACTGCTGTAGGTCGAGTAAATGCTCATTACAGCAAAGAAAAGTGCAATAAATATTTTTAGAGAAAAAAAAAAAAAACAAAAACAAAAACAACAAAGAAGTTATATGTATAATACAATCAATGACTATCGTGCTGTATCAGCCATCCGTGATGATATCGATAGCAGTCACAGTTGCAAAGACTTTATCAAACCTTTAATCTGTATGACGTCACGTCATTGATATCATTACGTTTGCAAAGGCTTTATCAAACCCATAATCTGCTTAACATCGGATCACAATTCACGCGAAAAACATCTACTTGGGGTATAATACATGTACTATTGAAGGACTCTTGGAATCATATTGGTGTCTCGGGTTGATACGAATGTGATATCGAAAAGCCATATGATATTCTCTATGTATCATAATTCTGCTTCATCATGTTTCATTTCCTAATTCATTTTGTCGAGCCTGCAAAATTTATTCGCAAACGCGAGACATAGCGATTCTAGATTCCGTCGTCAGCGTCGGTGTCGGCGTCGGAGTCGGCGTCGTCAACATTTAGGTTCAGTCTGTAGTTAAAGTTTTTTAGTCATCAATAACTTTGTCAAAGCAACATGGAATTTTATGAAATTTGGACATAAGGTTGTTTATGACTACAATAGTGTATCCAAAGCAAAATTTTGAAAATATTTATTTTATTTTTCCATATTTTACTGATAAATGGACTTAGTTTTTTTACCGTTTACATCCATATTAAGTCTGAGGTTAAAGTTTTCAGTCATCAGTTACTTTTCAAACCATCACGGAATTTAATAAAATTTGGACAGGAGCTGGTTTATGACAAAAGACAGTATCCAGAGTTTAGTTTTATAAATATTGTTTTATTTTTCCGTATTTTTCTGATAAATGGACTTAGTTTTTTGCAATTAACATTGAGATATAGTCTGGGCTTAAAGTTTTTACGCATCAATTACTTTGTCGAACCTTCCTAGAGTTTATGAAACTTATGAAAGCTTTTAATGATTAATAGATAATGTCTGAAGCAAAACTTTGAATATATTTTTTTTTCACTTTTAGTATTTTCCTGATAGTTGGACTTCGTTTTTACAGTTATCATTTACAGACAGTCTAGGATTAAATATTTATGACATGATAAATTTGTATGGATTGTTATGAAACTTGGACAGGAGTTAATCTTCAAGACCAAGAAAGAGCATCAAAAGAAAATGTTTGGTTTTTTTTAAATTCTGTATTTTGCTGATAAATGGACCCACTTTTAGGTCAGCATTACACTTTTACACTGACAACAGCAATCACAGGCGAGACACAGAGTTCCGCGGAACCCCTTATGAGTTTTATGGTATTAACTTAAAGAACGTTAGTTCTTTTCAAGAATTTTGATTAATGTGGAATGTGAAGGTAATTTACATGTTTTATAGAGTTCCAACATTAACACGATATAACAATACCGGTACAGAAAAACGAATGGTGACCCTCTATCAAATTTTTGTCTTTACATAACACGAAAATAATGTTTCAATTTCAAGCTTTCAATTGTTTCTTAATTACATAAAATATATTAATCTAATGTTTAGTTATAAAGATAAATACTTATAGGTTATCCAAAGAAGAATAGATGGAAAAGAAAACTTTCATAGGAACTGGGTTGAGTATGAAAATGGCTTTGGTGACCTTCAGCATGAGTTTTGGCTTGGTGAGTATTCTTTGCTTCAAATATATGTTTATGTACGTTTGTCAAATCCTACAAAACTGTTGTAGATCATTTTTTTTCTTTCGGAGAGAATTATCGACCTTTGGTAGGACGACCTGCTCATCAAAGATAGAGTAGAACGCATCTGTTACGTGCGGGGTTTGAGCTCATATCCTCATGGTTGACAGGCTAGTTATACTGTGGAAAAATACTTAGACCACTTATCAGCACCCGAGGCCCAACACAAGTGAGAAGAATGCTTTCTGCAGGCAATTTCCCTCATTTAGTTAAAACAACAGTTAATTATCAACTTTTTCAAAACTCATAAAACTGTTTAAAAGAAATAAAATGAGAGGGAATCGCATGAACTCCAATCATAGTTAGACAGGATAAGTTTCTAATATAAAACTTGCTGTGTATTACGTCAAAGTGTAAATATACAGTACAACGTTTTTTGTTCGAGTGTGTTTAACTTTCGCTATGTTTGCGGCAGATTAAAACCGCGAAAATTTGACGCAGAGTAAATTGATCTGCATAATCCAACATTTATCGTTGTTTCAAAGTTTCATACATTATATATACAATTAATTATCGGGTTTCACAACATTAATATTCAAACCCTTTTCACCTTAAAGGTTTTTAAATATACTATTGGAAAATTAGACTTATGCGTTGATCGGCAAATCACAAGAATGTGCACATTAATTTAGAATATAGCAAAGTGTTCTCAACCAGTTAAATTGTAGAATTTGGTGTTTCATAATTGTGAAAATGAATGTAAATTAGGTTTAAAGTAAGGATTTATCCTACTGTTTAAGCCTACTTACAGTTCAAAACAAAGAGTTTCTATAAATGCGTTACAAATGCCCCGAAGCACATTTATCAGCTTAAAAGTATTAGTGATTAAGACTGACTAAAAGTTGAATTAAAAAACAAGAAAATAAAAAAAAAAAAAATGCAGTGAAATAGGTATCATTTATGTTATTATGAGAATATTAATAATTTCAAAATTACTAAAAATCAACAATATCAAAACAGTGCAATTAAATGAAAAAGTTTTAAATTTAACCTAAATCTTTAGCTGATACGTTTTCCAAAACTCAGATTACTGGATCCTCTGTTGATATGAACAGTAATTTCCAATATTATGATACATTAAGAAAATGCATCAATTTTATTTAACTTTTGAATATATATAAAAGCATTTTATTTGAACATTTAGTTTTAGTTAAGTACCTAACAGAATGAAGTAGGATTTAAGGTAAAGAGCTGGCCTACAATATTGGTTGTCGAATAAAATTTAGTTGTATCTCAAATTTTGAATTTATTGATTTGAACTGTAAATAAACAAACAGATAATTCCTCACTAAATTATATAATATTTACATTCATACTCACAATTAGGAAACTCATACAATTGCTACAGTTTCATCTTACTGTTGTTTTATATAATGTCTAAACTGCAATTGATTATAATTTCAAAAATTATAAGAAAGTCCTTACATCACTAAAACGAATCAATAAATGTCTTACACAAAATCAGGCATTAATCATAAACATTGTATTGACAATGAAATTAATTCTTGAAATTAAATGAAGCTATCATTTGAGCCTTGCGCACTTTACAATATTATAAGTTTGAAGAGAATGATAATCCTTTCATCATGATAAGTACTCGCTAATGCTCGTTCTTAATCATGAAGAAAGGGATTATCATTATTTTACATATACTTATCCTATTGTTTACTTGCAGTTCAAAACAAAGAATTTCTGTTACTGGGTTACAAGCTACCTTGAAGCAAATTTATTAGCGTGACAGGATTTCTGATCGAAATCTATCAAAAGAATTTTTGAAACTATAAAATATTGTTCCCTATATTTAAGTTCAAGTGAATATAAAAAAATGCAATATTCTGACTCAAATTTTAAAACAGACATAAATCTCATAAAACCTTAACTTCTAGATTATAGGTAACCAAAACTAAACTTACTAAATCCGCAGTTGGTAAGAAAACCAGTATCAAATGTGCCAATACAGTGACTGTTGAAAGTAAAATTTCCGAGATATAGATTATTCCTTTAATTTAATTTTTGAATGAATACTCCAACAACAGCTAATTACCTCAGACAACCTCGCACAACGGAAAAGTATGTGATTCACAGAGGACATTGGCTGTGGAATAAAAATGGCTGCAACTCAAATTTGAATCTATTGATTTGAACTGTAAATACACAAAAGTCCTTGTTAAAGAAATAGACGATTAACATTCATACTCACAATAAAGAAACATATACACTATCTACCAATCTGTACTGTTAAATCATCAAGTGTCTAAAACATAATTTATCATATTTCCCAAAGAGTAATGCATCCCTTACATCACCAAGTCAAGTTAATAAACTGAAATGCATATATGACATGAACTGACCATTAAATCAATTCTTGATTCAAATTTATTAAGAGGTCATTTGAGCCGTTAGCAATTTCCAATATTCTTAGTTTGTATGAGAATAACAATCCCTTAATAACGCTCGTACTTAATCATACAGGTTTATTCTTTGAATGCCAACATCCTTTGATCTACCAACAATTTACCTGTAAAATTATGTTGGCGTTCGAGGAATAGGTGTAAGAAGTTATCACAACAAAAGTGCATGCTTATCAAATCAATCATACTAATTAAACAGATAGGTTAATTACAGGTACCTAAATCTAGTACATGTTTGTCAAATCATTTTTGCTGTTAGAACAAATATGGATTCTCTTAAAATGAAATTTTGAAAGGTGTTGCAGCACAAAGTCAATATGTGCATATTGTCGAGAATTCCATTTTGCACAAATTCTACATTAGACTCTTTGGACTTTGATGTTTCTTTTCAATATTTCTATAGTTGTGTGTGCTGTAATATCCTCCCATATTACTTGATGGAATTTCTTGAAACTTTGTATCTCGTGTTAGTTAACTATGTTTTATTTTGTTCAGTTGTTTAGGATATTTTCTTTGTTATAGTATTACACCCTTTAATTACTGTAAGTTCATATTAACTAATAAATAGAGAATATCATATGGCATTTTCAATATCACATCCGTATCAACCCGAGACATCAATATAATCCCAAGAGCTCTGCTCGAGGTATTATGTTGGTTGAGGGTTGATACGGTGTGATATTGAAAAGCCATATCATATACACTTTATTATCTACATATACCTCACGTAGATGTTTTATGTGACATGACGTCATACAGATAAGGAGGTTTGAAATGACGTCATACAGATTATAAGTTTGACATAACGTCATACAGATTAGGGTTTGATAAAGCCTTTGCAACAGTGACTGCAATCGATGACATGACGTTATACAGATTAAATGTTTGATAAAGCCTTTGCAACCGTGCTGATATCAGTGGCGGATCCAGATATTTTCATAAGTGGGGCCCACTGACTGCCTAAGAGGGTCCCGCTCCAGTCATGCTTCAGTGATTCCTATAAATTCAACCAAATGTTTGCCACAAAGGGGCCCGGCCCCTGAAAACCCTCTAAATCCGCCTCTGGATATCGATATCATCACGGGTGGCTGATACAGCACGCTTGCCAATGATTGTATTACATATACAATTTATCTGTATTTACTACTAAGTATATTATAAATTAATTTAAATGATATGGAATTAAAAATCTCGTGCGCTAGGAAGAAATTTGAAAAAGGCAGGACAGGAATTTTGAGTAAAAAAGGCAGGTTGAGACACTTTGCAAAAAAAGGCAGGATAAACTAATAAAAAAGCAGAACCGAATAGAGTGAAAAATAAAAGCCAGGACAGAGATTACAACTAAAAAATGCAGGACAAACATTTTCATCCTAGCCCCCCTCCTCACCCCTAAAATCAAATGGTAGCTCCCTAATAAAAATGTTTTAATTTTCATTATTTCTTTAAAATTCATAATAATTTTAACCCCAAAATCTACTATTTTTTCTTATGTTGCAATTTTATCAAGTTCACTAATTATTTTTAATAGTTTAATACTTATGAAAATATTTAAATAGTTATAAAAACACCTATTGTTATTATATAAACATCAATTGAAATATTTTTGTTGGCGTTCAAGGAATTGGTAACATATAAAATGTTGGCATTCGAGGAAGACACCATCATAAAGAAAGGGATTATCATTCTCTTACATAAACTACGATCTCTATTTTCATAATAATTAAATTGGTAAATCATACATGTCAAACCTTATAACAACACAGCAATCAGGGACTGTTCATAATGGTTAGTTAACGAATTTTAATTGATTGTGGCCAAAACCCAACATTTTGCACACAATGTTAAAACAATGGAGAATAATCACAGTTACACAGATATTTTCATAAATGCTCTATCATACAATCACAAAAAGATCAAACATTCATTTTAGTATGCCGCATTGTACATAATTTACTTTCCTAGAATATTATCCGAATTATGTGTGTTTTAGTTTTGTTACTCGTATTTATTTGTCAACGAGTCTATTTCTATTAATCAAGTTTATGTTGCGTACTCCGTAATGCACTACAGTAATTTTTGGGGTGTATTTTCCCAAAAATGCGAAAATAATACCGAGTGAAGAAGTGAACTTTTCCATTATGTCACAAAAACAAAAAAACCAGCTTAACAATATATTTGATTTTTAATTTAGATAAATCTTTTACAAAGTTTCGTCCTAAAGTAGACAGATCACCAAAGACGAGGATAAATTCACACATATTTCATAATTAGGTCTTTCCACTTTTCTGTGGAAAGACATATTGTATTTGTTCTGATTATTAGGTCTTTCCGATTTTCTGTGGAAAGACCTATTGTACTTGTTCTGATTATTATTAGGTCTTTCCACTTTTAGGTGGAAAGACTTCTTGTATTTGTTCTGATTATTATTATTATCATATTATTAGGTCTTTCCACTTTTCCGTGGAAAGACCAATTGCTTTTGTTCTGATAATTTTTTTCGTCCGCTTAATTTTTTCATGCGCTGTTTTGTCATTTCAAAAGATGAATACTTTATTTTGTAAGAGTTATCTCCCCAAACACTGTTTTCCTTATGTATACTACTCCTTCGCAACCGTAAAAGATTACGACAAATTTATTTTTCCAAATTGCTCGTTATATCCTCAGGATGTTTTAAACAATTTTGACCGAAGCGGTATAGAGATTCCATATGAGAGTTATTTTCCTAATGCATTTGATATAAGTTATATACATTTCTAATTGGTAAACTATAAGTGATAGAGACCTAGGGTCTTTTGATTTGAGGTCCTTGGTCCAAAAATTGAAAATTAGGTCAAGCTCAAAGGTCAAGATCATATTCTATATATTGATTTTGTCTTATTTTCACTTATTTTCAAAACCGTATAAGATATCGACAAATTATTTTCACTAAATTGTTAGTTGCGACATGTCGTAACACGTAAATTTTGATTGCGAGGGTACGTTGACCGTAATGTGGAGTTTTCTCCTTTTATATTTAAAATTATGTATGATGATATAACTCATTTACCAAGTATAATAAATCCCTAGGGTTATTTGATTTAAGGTCCTTGGTTTCTGACCTTGAAATTGAGCTCAAGGTCAAAGTTGAATTTGACGTTCTAGATTTTGACCTTTGCTTTAACTTCATATTTAAACACGATAAAGCCATGTGACTTTCTTCATTAGATGCAATTTACATGACCTTGAAAATCCAACCTGAAATGACCTTGTGTAAACCGGAAGTAGCTTTTTTGTACTTATTTAATGTAAAAGTATATAGAACCATATATTTTTGGAATCAGTGTCAAGTAAACTATCAAATAATACCGAAAGTAACATTTTCTGATTGGAAGTAACAAATTATCTCCTTATTTTAATTAAAATTGTATAGAAACCATGTATTTTTGGAATCAGCGTACATTAAGGTATCATTTGACACTCGAAATGACATTTTAACCGTATTTTACTATTTTCATATCAAAATGAATCGTAAGAAGTGGAAAGACCTTCAATTGTTCTCTGAACAATTGGTTTTTAATTAGGTCTTTCAACTTTTCGGTGGAAAGACTGATTGTATTTGTTCTTATTAGGTCTTTCCACTTTTCGGTGGAAAGACCTATTGTATTTGTTCTGATTATTATTATTAGGTCTTTTCACTTTTCTGTGGAAAGACCTATTGTATTTGTTCTGATTATTAGATCTGTCCACTTTTCGATGGAAAGACCTATTGCATTTGTTCTGATTATTATTATTATTAGGTCTTTCGACTTTTCTGTGGAAAGACCTATTGTATTTGTTCTGATTATTATTAGGTCTTTCCACGAGTGACCGAACAACACATTAATTCACGAATGCGCGTAGCGCATGAGTTAATTATCAGTGTTGTTCGGTCACGAGTTGAATATTTTTCGATATTTGAATTCTTTGATTAGTTATTCTTTTTATTACATTGGCAAATGGCTTTTTTTAATGAAATTAATGTAGAAAATGTAAGGAACTATATCTTTTTTCTACGCATTCACAATTTGTTTTGATCCGACGTTATCGACGTCTTGACAACGCCTATTGTTGTATGACGTCAGAGAGTGAAATAACCACGTTTATTTCACATGTGAAATTATCGGTTTTTATTTGACTGGGAAATCAATGTAATTCATTGCTACCAATGTAATAATCTTATTTATTTGTCGTCGATTCTTTCTATTAATCAAGCTTATGTTGCATACATCTAAGTACACTACAGTTGTACAACCTGTATATATTTATATTCTTTATCAAGGTAACAAATACCTACATCTTCTAACCACCAGTGGATCATATAAACTACGAGTGGAACTAGTTCACAACAACGGCACAAACGTTTTTGCTGAGTACCAGAACTTTGTAATAGAAGATGCAGCATCAAAGTATCGAATTGTAGTAAATGGATACAGTGGATATAAAGGTCGGTCATATGATTCATTGTGATTCCCTTGCAAACATCAGTAATAAGATAAAAAATTTAAACGCTAAATTTTCTTCAGAAGACCCGATTTAAATGATCTTTAGTCATTTGTTGCCGTGTGTCATATTTGTTCTCATAAATCAGGCCGTAGGTTTTCTCGTTTGAATAAACGTATTTACACTTTTGGTATTTAAATATATTTTGCCTCCGAATGACCTTATATCTACTCCGAATCACCTTTTGACGTCAGGCAACAATCACTTTTAATTGTAACGTCAAATGTTTTGAATTATGATGCCAAAGTTTACGGGAACCTGTTTGATTTTACGTAATGGCAGACAAATTTGCATACAAGTGTAAATACGTCTATTGTTTTACATTTTATCATGTCGTTGTCTTTTATAACCGACTATACTGTATTATTTTGATCATTGCAGGAAGTCGGACGGTGACCTTTAGTTGCTTATTTCTCTTCATTTTGGTATCTGTTGGATTATTGTACCATTGGCAATCAAATCACATATCTTTATTTTCATATGGATGATATTATTTAGCAGCCTTATTAAATTACTAAACATGCTTTAATATCTTAAACTAAAACATCGAATATAATTTTCTATCACTTCCATTGGTGTCCTTGGGAAGCATAGTAAATTCATTTGTTGCAACTGTGCTTTGACCTAGCTTTCAGTAACTGCTAGTTCTCGTAGACCGGGACTTTATGTCATTTGTCTTTTGTTAGTAGTTTTCCTATAG
This sequence comes from Mytilus coruscus, assembly GCA_017311375.1. Classification (NCBI taxonomy): domain Eukaryota; kingdom Metazoa; phylum Mollusca; class Bivalvia; order Mytilida; family Mytilidae; genus Mytilus; species Mytilus coruscus. Next base: position 16,408 of record JAASAO010001282.1, on the reverse strand, counting down.
TGTTTGACAACGACATAAGAACAGCTTTTACAATTTCTTCATATAATATGCGGTTATACAACTGTCTCAGATTAAGGATGAAAGTTGAGCGCTCACAAACATGTTTAACTTCGCCTCATTGTCATTTTAGCGATATTTTTAACATTGCCATATAAGCGGGAGGTTTACCTAGCCATAAAACCAGGTTCAATTCACCATTTTTAAATGTCCTGTACCAAGTCAGGAATATGGCAGTTGTTATTTAATAGTCCGTTTCTATGTATGTTGGCGTTTGTTTTGTTACAGTTTAGTGTTTCTATTGTTCCGTTGTTTTCCTCTTATAGTTGGTCTGTTTCCCTCGGTTAAGTTTGTAACCCGGATTTGTTTTCTCTTAATCGATTTATGGCTTTTAACAGAGTATACTACTGTTGCCTTTATCTTTATGTGCATATCTCAAACCGGAAGCCTGTAGTCCTATGGTAGTTGTTTGTTGCTTTCTGCAACAATTGTTTTCGGTTTTTGTTGTAATTTAAATCAGGCCATCAGTAATCTCTATTGAATTGTTTCACTTCTTGTCCTCCTGGGCCTTTTAAAGCTTACTAAACGGAATGGGGTTTTACTCACTGTTGAAGGTCGTACGATGATCTGCAGTTATTCGCTCTCCTGTTTAATTGTCTTTGATGGATAGTTCTTATATTAAAATATCTCCTATCTCATTTAATCAAGTAGTGATTAAAAGAAAGAGGTTATGATGTTCGATCTGTAGGTGGGGATTCTTTGCAGCAAGTACTTGTTTTAAAACTGTGAAAGTTATATTCCAGCAGCGCCTGTATACGGAGTATATATTTCCCAGTTGATACAATATTTCAGGGTTTGTATTTCCTATCATGATTTCCTTGATAGAGAGTTGCTGCTCACAAAGAAGCTTTTAAACCAAGAGTTCCAAGCGGTGAAGTTGCAATCGTCAGTTCGTAAAGTTTACGGACGCCACCACGAGTTGTTTGACCGTTATGGAATATCCGTTTCACAGATAGCGGATATGTTCCAATTGTCTTAACTTCAATCCCGTCCACTTTTCTTTGAATGTGACCTGCAGAATTAGACTTATTATCGGGTTTGTACTAACATAAGCAACAGGACGAGTGCCACATGTGGATTAGAATCAGTTGACCCTTCCGGAGCACCTGAGATCACCCTAGTTTTCGGTTGGGTTCGTGTATCTCAGTCTTTAGTTTTCTATGTTGTGTGTTGTGAACTGTTGATTTTTTTTTCTTTTTAAGTTATGGCGTTGTCGGTTTATTTTCGACTTATGAGTTTGAATGTCCCTTTGATATACTTCGTCTCTCGTTTATTCTAAATATAATTTGAATGATAATGACATTTTTTATGAATGTTGAAGATTGAACTATTGTATAAACTACACATTCCATTATGAAGAATATACTATTGTAATGGCTTACCCTTACTAAATACCTAAAGTTATCCCTTGTTTAACCAATGCTTGAGTTTATTATTATAATAGTTATTTGCAGTATACTTTGTGGATATTTGTTTTTCTTTCTGCTACGACGTTTTTTTTCTAGAATGCAGTTGGTATCAGATAACATTTACAAGAAACATACCAAGCTGAATGCATTAAATAATCTATAAAAGTATAAAGTAGTTCGGCTCCTGACATACGTTTCCTGAATGATTCTCATCTTGCACTGAAAATGACCATAAAATATTGTAAATGAACATCATGCCATACCAAAGAATGATATATAGTGCGGATGATAGCCTCAGGAATAAACAGTCGGTCAAAAGTGGCTTAGAAACTTACTACTTGACAAAACTGTGGACTGATCACGGGTTATTCATATAATGCTTATCCGGTCTAGTTAGCTCCGGTTAGACTTAAAATTTACACGCATTTCAAGCAACCGATTCTTGACTTACGAGAATTAATTGAAAACCAGCAAAGTATCTAATGGCTTGTTTTAAACTATCTTTATTTCAACTATAATAAGTAAATACTAAAACTTAATCTATATGTAAAACTAAAATCTATTTCCAGCGTCAGATCTGTGTCCTTTCCTCAGATCGGTGTCCTATTCTATATAACGTCATAGACTTCACCAATCTGTGTTTTTTCTCAAATTTGTATCCTTTTCATCAAGATATGCACTGTCCTATGTGTTGACGTCATAATTATCAAAACGTCTTCGAGTTAATATTTTTGTTATCAAAGACATCAACACGATCTTCATATTAGAATTAAATCACCATCAGTTAAGGCCATTGAAAAATTAATGTGTGTTGAACTATGCATATAAAGGGGTTTGAAAGGGATAAGGGCACTTGGGAATAAGGGAGGAAGCGGTAGTCAGGAGTCGATATTCAATGGAAGAGGGATGGAAACGGGAGAAGAGGAGCTTACAATTTTTGCATATCAACAAAGTGCTAAATAACGTTCACTTTTATCTTTCAGTTATCAGTTTGCCTTATTATCAATTCCTTTTTATCATTTTTAATATAAAAATAAGTTTAATAGTGAAAACAGTCCAAATATTAAGACTATTTTTCCGATCAATATAGACACAATAGTCATAAGCCCGTGTTTTTTTTTTTTTTTTGTTGGGAAAAAGGGGGTCGTCAAATAAGAAGAGAAGTCAGTTAAACGGTAAATAATTATTTGTGCTTTTGTCTTTTTTCATGTTTTGATTGTTGAATTGCGAGCTTTGTGCGGATCTGATGAGCCACACAAACCCTTTCAATCGAATTTTACAGTTTGTTATTATGTTTTGTTGTTACACAACGGTCCCAAATTAGGTAGGGTTGAACATTTTGGCCCTGTTTCATTCTATATTTGCCTGTTCCAATTTACGTCACATTACTGAAAGTCTACTTTATAAAATGACACAGATTTGAAAAACAAAAACTGTTATGACGTCACGGGAAAGATATCTGAGGAAAGGACACATATTGAGGCTGGACATAGATTTGACTCTTACATATATATATATATATATATATATATATATAAATATATGGTACAGTGAATTTTTACAATCAGGGAATATGTTGAAAATGACCAGTGACTTTAGATAATCAATGAAAGTTTTAAGGTTTTTTTCAAATTCCTGATATGATTTCAGGACTTATCAATAATACAAAGATCCGTTGTTTTATAAACATAAATCAAATAAAGACAAATAAATCATTTGTATTTCTTAGCCCGTTAAGGTTTAAGTGGACAGTTTTCATTCCTGTCCATTATCAAATCTAAAGTGACTAGTTTTTCCAGTGATAAGATATTGAACTGTGTTGAACCACATTAACTCATTAACAAAAGTATTTAAAATTGAAATTAATAATACCAATATTCTCAATGATAGTGATAACTGTATATGTATGCCATGAATTGTATTGTCGGCCAAAACGGTGTCAAATACACATTCATGTTCTTACTGTAAATGCACAGTTCATGTAATTTGCTGTAAAACAAATGGCCATAAAGGTTATTGAACATCTTTTTATGTTGTCTTTGTTCCAATGAACAGGCAATTAAAAGTTAGCAAACTAATGGAACTGAACGTACAGAAAATATACAGAACACATGCTTGACAGATTGAACACAGTTTTGGAGGAGGCCAACATTGGCTGTTATGTTTTGAGACCGATTCAGCATGTTGATCGCGGAAAGAAAGACCCCAAAAATATTTTGGCCATCGTTCCTGCAAGGACTGAATAGAATAATGCCTGGATACGAAACATGAAACTATTCGCAGATCCTATACAAGAAATTAATTGAAAGTGTCTGATTCATTTTTTGTTGAACTTTCAGATGTAAACTTTATTACTCTTCAATGTGCGGTAAAATCAGATTGAATATGCATGTGAAGTTTTTTAAAAGTAGATGTTGCTGTTAAAAAAAAGAAAAACAGATCAAATTTTTAATAGTAAATGTCATCCAAATTAAGAATGCAGTTTGTAAAATAAATGATTTGTATTAGTATATAATGCTTAAGAGTTTAATATTAATGTTTCTTAAGATGTTAAATTTGATTTTATAGAATCAATTATTTAACTTGTCTTCATTGTCTATTCTTTCCAGTTATTATGTATAATAACTGGCATTTTTCCTAGTGATAATGCATGATTCCTGAAAACTTTAGTGATAATATATAATCAGTAAAGTTACCAGTTATTGTACAAAATCCTAATTATACAAATTTACTGTAACATATACATGCAACTGGTTATTGATTAAATCTGGCATTTGATACCCATACATAACTTTACCATTTGTTTTGGTTTTATATAAGGTATAGCAATAAGAAAATATGGTATGATAACCAATGAGACAACTATACACTAGAAACCCAATGAATATAGATGTAGCTAAATACAGATCACAGTACGGCCTTCAATAATGAGCAAAAATTAAAACACGATAAAAGCTACAAAACCCTTCATGCAAAATGTGAAACAATTCACATCAGAAATCCAACGACACAAAGTAATGTAAAACTAGATTGCTAGATAAAATAATACGCATTACAAGACCATCTACGAAAAGGACGAAACATATATGTAGAAGAGAAATACATTGTTAAAACCGTTTGAAATGCCAGAAGCCAAATTTATTTATTAATAGACATATTGAAAATTATTGCAGGATATTATATGTATGGTAGAAACGATAGGCGATATTTTTCTACCTATGACAGTGATAATGACGAAGATATCCGTAGTTGTATGAATGTTTATGGTTACGGGGCTTGGTGGATCGGGGCATGCGTTGGATATCCTGATTTGAACAACAAAACATCACCATGGTGCGATGGGATTCCGGATATAATATCAAATCAATATCAGACATGATGATACAAAGGAAGTAAATTCTGTGAACCAACATGCTCCCACGATAACCCGTTGTTTAATGATTATTACAAACATGTTCCGTATACATGATTCAATTATAATAGGGTAATTTCAAATTTATACGTCTTATATTTGTTTTGCTACAATATTGTTAATCGGCAGGTCAAAACTGGTATCAAGGATAGCAATATGTTAATAATCGAAACCAGCACAAACTATCATCTATTCTACGATAAACATGTAAGGGATTTCAAGCATTTTCGTTATAAGTTGTCCTGTTATTTTGTTATAAACACAGATATCTCTTATAATACTTTCATATTTTCAAAAAGCAAATGTTCGTTTTGTGCTCCTTTTAGCAGTTGTAGCATGATAGTAGTCAGCAATACTGACACACATATTCGGATAAAATAAAATATTGTTATCAGTATTTTTTGTGGACAAATCGGCTTTTAAAGAAAACAGATTTCAATGGAAGCATTGTCATTTTGTGTGTAAAGAGCAATTAAGTGCCAATCTGCATAAGAATCAGGCAGTGGAAAAACTTGACAAACAAAAACGCACCCAAGTTTACATTAACTTATGTTAAAATGTATAACGGTGCACGAATATCACATTCGTTTCCTTTTCCTGTTCTGGTAATTCAAGATATAATTTGGTTATTAACAGAAATTAACAATTAAGGGAACTAACTCCGTAGTCTGCTATCATTCTAACCAAAAGTTAATTAGAGATTTCACGAATTACCAGGCACGCACAAATGAAAGACCTACCATTTCTAATTCTGGATGATGGTAACTTCAAAATAGGATAGTTAGGTCGGTGGGTTTTTCGGCCATGTTTTGATTTTTTTCAAAATTGCCCAATTTTACAAAGACTGGCACTTAAGAACAAAATTGACAATAACTCTTTTAAGTAAGTTCTTTATAGCTTCTAAACATTTAAAATGAAATGCAAAACTTTTAGATTGACACGTGAAAAGGCATTTAATGCCAAATATTTCACCTGTTATATGAGGACTATTATGTAATCATAAGATCAACGGACAAGTTCTAAACATAAGATGTTAAGTTTAAAATGTGAACAGTAATTTTTATCTTAGCAGACTGTTATAAATACACTTTAAACCATTATGTTTCATATCTTTGTTTAACATTTTATGCATGGAATGCTTATGGTTTATAAAATGAAATTTGAAAAAAAATCGTTTTCATAAAGATGTCATTGTATTTTATATTTTTTACCAATTTTATTTTATATAAATGTTGAATATTTTGATAGAAATAAAAGAAAGGTAATTGGTAGAGTAAACCAAAGGATCTGAGATTGGATTAAAAAAAAGAAAGGTAATTGGTACTGTAAACCAAAGGATCTAAGATTGGATTAAAAAAAGAAAGGTAATTGGTAGAGTAAACCAAAGGATCTAAGATTGGATTAAAAAAAGAAAGGTAATTGGTACTGTAAACCAAAGGATCTAAGATTGGATTAAAAAAAGAAAGGTAATTGGTAGAGTAAACCAAAGGATCTAAGATTGGATTAAAAAAAAGAAAGGTAATTGGTAGAGTAAACCAAAGGATCTGAGATTGGATTGAAAAAAAGAAAGGTAATTGGTACAGTAAACCAAAGGATCTGAGATTGGATTAAAAAAAGAAAGGTAATTGGTACTGTAAACCAAAGGATCTGAGATTGGATTAAAAAAGAAAGGTAATTGGTACAGTAAACCAAAGGATCTGAGATTGGATTAAAAAAGAAAGGTAATTGGTACTGTAAACCAAAGGATCTGAGATTGGATTAAAAAAAAGGTAATTGGTACTGTAAACCAAAGGATCTGAGATTGGATTAAAAAAAAGAAACATGTGAAGAAATATAAAATACCTGTCTAAAATAGATTTGCCTTTAATGGATCTATTTAAAAGTTTGAGATTATTTTCTTGAAATAAGAATAAAAGCAAAACAAACTGAAGAGCACAAAATATTCACGATTCTCATTTAAAATAAGGAGACTGTTTTATTGAAATCGGCTCTTCTAATATATAATTTTGATTAAGGAATGTATCCCCATATCGCATAACTGTTATTTCGTGTCCAGATCTGTTAATACTTTTGGTTATTTTCAGTTATATAAGCTCTACAACTTTTGTATTAGGTATTTTGGGTTTTAAGGTCATTTCACCTGATCACAAAGGTGAATTTGGCGTATTAAAATTTGTACTGTAAATTTTACTTAATGAAAAGGAAGTTAAATACAATCTTCTACTGGAATGCCTACATGGTGTCTTGTCCCCGATATTGTGTTTCAGGTACATTAAAAAATTCGACCTCAACTTCTTTTATTGATATTTTATGATAAACTGTTGATTGTGAATTTATAAAACGACAAGAATATCATGTTGATCTAAAAAACGTCACCAATTTCATGCGACATGCGTACTTTACCGCGAATAGTGCATGCTAAATGTTGGTTTCTTTTACATGGAAGATTAAGTTGCCACTTATTCAAACTGAATATTGCATTGCCAAACATTTATTGCACAAATATTTGCAGTTTAAGTGCCAATCTGCCTAAGAATCAGACATTGGTGAAAACATGACAAACAAAACCCGCTAAAGTTTACATTAATTTAAGTTCAAAATGTATAATAGTGCACGAATATAACATTCGTTATTGTTTTCTTGTGCATGTATTTCAAGATATAATTCGGTTGAAATGCACTAGAAATTTACAATTAAGGGAGCTTACTCCATAATTTTTCTATCATTCTTACCAAAAGCTATCTAGAGATTTCTCGAATTACCAGACACACAGAAACGAAAGACCTACAATTTCGTACTCAGGATGAGAGTACCTTTAACATAGGATGGTTAGGTCGGTTTTTTTCGGCCATGTTTTGAAATTTTTCTAAATAGGCTCATTCTTATAAAGACTGACACTTAAACTAATACAAAATAGGAAATTCTGGACTTGCGATGAAGTTATTCATAACTTATACTCAACGTTTAAAGTATCTGACGTATAATTCGTTTGTAAAGGCGACTGAACATGATTCGATTTTATTATCCCCGTTTACCGGAATAAATCTCAATTTAAAAATATCTTTACATTAGATATGTGTTGCATTTGAAATACGTCTGCCAATAAAAGTTTTATATACGTTATAACGCAAATCCGGAAAGATCTTTCATTTAGTGTGTGCAAAAGTGTCTAAAATGTTATTATTTGTGTATAATATATATTTAGTATGATTCAGACTTTTAAAATGTATAATGTTTACTCCAATTTCATGGTCAAGACTAGTTTACTGTGTGTAGTGACTTTATTAACAAGACAAAGAAGAAGGTATATAAAAGCCACAATTTGGCCCTTGTAATTGAAAACTTATACAAAAATGTTATACAGATCGCATAATTTTCATTTACATAATTATTTGTTTGTGGTAAAATTATACAGAAACAACGATTTAGTTAATCCAAGTAAATTAATGACTTTTAACATCTTTGTATCAGGCATTTTGTTCCATATAATACATTTTCGAGTTAGGTTACTTTTTTCGGTTATTAAATGAAAGGTCCCAAAATGAGGGAACGTTGCTAGTGTGCTCTTCTACATTCTCCTTCAATATTTTTCATTAAATAAGTTTACATGTTTATTGACGTTGTTGCTATTACAAATAGTCATCTGTGTAGTTTTGCTTGTACATAAATATTTTCTTTAATTGCATTGTTTCAAATGTTGGCTGAAATAAAATAGTAATAAGATGTGCTGACAAACCTTTATTGTTAGTGTATATTCCGGTAAGAAATTTCTACAAATTTAGAAGGATAAACACAAAAATATTTTGGATCTACGTCAAAGACACAACAACCCATCTACACTAACAATCTAAGGACATATATATAAAGTCGTCAACAGTTAACAATATATATTATTTGTTTTTGCATAATGCTATTGTAAAGTGTCAGCTTTTCGATAGAATATGAAGACTGTTTGGTATGTCTGTGCTTACTTTCCCAAAAGGTCCAAACAGCTTACAACATCAATATGGTGAAAATCTGATAATCGATTTATTAGATTGTATTTATGTGTTTTATATGATAGAAACATTACTTTTGTTTGTTTTACCATCAAACCAAGGAAATGAACTTTCGCGACACACTTGTCAACGTCGTATCAAATACTATGACGTCGATGTTATAGTCAAATCAAGCACAATGACGCCTCAAAGCCAGCCATTACATGCAATGGTTCACAATGTGCAAAACCAGTTATTATTGCACGCTAAAATTTGTTCATGTTCTACATTGAATATGAAGTTGCTAACCAATTAGGTTAATGTTGCATTTTTAAATATTTATTGCAATTTGTTTGCTGCTTACATTAACACTTTACAGAAAATCGTAAACATAGTTCATACTTAACGTAAGTTCCAGACGTATTACGCATTTGTACTTGGCAATAGAAAATGGATTATATAACGTTTACTAAACTTATTTGAAAAAGCAACTTGATTAGGGAGATACGTCAGATATTTAAATAAAGTATAAGTCTTGTCGAAAGTCCGGATTTTTCTGTTGATTATTTTGTACATATTAATTGTAAATTGTTCGATGTATTTTTATGTTTGTGTAATGAGTTATGTATTATTCGAACTTTTAAAATGTGAAATGTGTAACGCAATTTTACTTATTAATACTAGTCCTTTATTTTTAGTCGTTTCTATAACAGGATAAAAGATAGTATGATAACAGCCATTATTTGGAAATCGTAATTTCTTAAATCGTTTCATGATTATGTAATTTTTGTTAAAGTTTTTGCGAAAAAATATTATATCTATCGTCTTGTCACTTTAACGGAATCTTCAATGAAGATTTCAATAAAAATAAAAAACCCAAAACATTATACATAATATTTGTTTTCGATATAGCTAAACCTGAAAATTACTTTATCACAAGTAAATTAAATAACATTAACATCTTTAAATTTGTATCGGACTCCTTTTGGCAAAATATCTTTTGGGTGAGGCTGTAATTTTAAATTTCAAATGGAAGATTTCAAAACGAGGCAGTGATGGCGAAGTTGCGGAATCATACCTTCTCCCTTACGTCCTTTAATTGTTTTAGTTAGATTATTTTATATGTGTATTAATGTAACTATCACCTGTGTCGCTTTAATACACAAATGTTGCAACGTTACATCTTATTTGCTTTTAATTGTATTCTTTCAATGTCTTGCTGAAATAAAGACTCCAAACAATATTAAAATATATAACGATATACTTTTATTCTTAGTGTTTATTGATGACAAATTCCTTAAGGAAATTTTGAATCAACGTCATCAAGACAGCAAATCATCTATAGAACAATCTAAGAAAATTTTATATTGATTAGTTTGAACATAGATATTCAATGTAATTTTATGTGTCTGCAATGATTTTAGAATAATTCACACTTTTAAAATATGAAATGTGTATTGCAATTCTATATTTATTAGGATTAGTTATTTGATTGTTTTAATAAAAGGTTATATTTAAAAGAAGGTACGATAACAGATATTATTTGAAATCGTAGATTTTATTTTGTTTAATTTTGAGAAAAAATTATATCTATTGTCCTGTCACTTTTATCGCGAAAAGGTCATTATAGATTTCATAAAGATAAAAAAAAATATTTTTAAAACATTTTTTTCGATACAACTATACTTGAAAACACATTTACCGCACAAATGTTATATAATATTAACTCTTTAAATTTGTATCGGACGCCTTGTGGCAAAATATCGTTTTGGTTAAGCTGCTCATTTTAAGATATCAAAATGAGACAATGTTGTCAGTGAGTCGCAATGATACCTTCTTCCTTATATCTTTAAATGGGTAGTTTTATTATTTTATATGTTTATTGTTGTAACATTCACCTGAGTCGCTCTGATAAAATAATAATGCATCTTTACATCTTTATTTGCAAACGTCCGGATTTTTTCTATTGATTAGTTTGTACATAAGTGTCTTAATTCTTCGATGTATTTTCATGTGCGTGTAATGAGTTTAGTATGATTCAAACCTTTAAAATGTGAAATGTGTATTGAAATTTTATACTTAAGACTAGTCCTTTGTTTAAGTCGTTTTATTACAAGGATAAAAGGAAGGTATGATAACAGCCATTTTGGAAATTGTAATTCCTTTAATTTTTCCAGGATTGTGTAAATTTTTAAGTTTTGAAAAAAAAAAAATTTCTTGTCACTTTAAGGCGGAAATGCCATCAAAGATTTAATTATAAAAAAAAAAAAAAAAAAAAAAAAAAAAACTAACATTTTGGGACGCCTTGTGGCAAAATATCTTTTGGATAATGCTGTTCATTTTGAAATATCAAATGGAGGATCCGAAAGTTAGATAATGTTGCCAGTGAAGTGCAATCATACCTTCTCCGTTATATCTATGTTTTAGTTAAATTATGTTACATGTGCATTGATGTAATACACACCTGTGTCGCTTTAATAAAGATAATAATGCAACATAACATCTTTATTTTCTTGTAATTGTATTCCTTCAAGGTCTTGCTAAAAAAAGAATCCAAACCATATTAAAAAGTAAAATATCAAAACTGCCAGGAAAATTCAAAACGGAAAGTTGTTTATCAAATGGCAAAATCAAAAGCTCAAACACATCAAACGAAAGGAGAACAACTGTCATATTCCTAACTTGGTACACGCATTTCCTTGTGTAGAAAATAGTGGATTAAACCAGGTTTTATAGCTAGCTAAACCTCTCACTTGTATGACAGTCGCATAAAACATATTACGATATACTTTTATTCTTAGTGTAGATCGATAGCAAAAGGAAATTACAATTTTTCATACATGTTCACGACAACACATTAAGCACCAACTGCCTTTTATTATACATTCCATACAACTGCTAACATCCCTGTCAGAGAGGGAATTCGTATCCTAAATTGCAAAAACAACAAAGCGTTCTAGAGTCAATTCATTTTGTCTTTTATTTCTAATAAAACTGTGTTTCTGGTTTGGTATCGCAAAACATCTTTAATTCTTGGACCATTTGGTCGAATAATTGCTGTATACCAAAGTTCTCAGGCAAATATTTCATGAATACATATGGCGTGAACAAATTAAATAATATAAGTTAAACAAATACTGATAGTTAGTTTCTGTTCAATTGGTCATGATCGAGCTGGGTGTTAGTGGGCATCTAGCGCAATGCAATTGGCGCCGTAATGTTTATTAATAGAAAATAAGGAGATATGACAAGATTACCAATAGGACAACTTTCCACCAAAACCATACGACTTATTTGTTTGCATCTATAAGTCACCGTACGGCCTTTAACGAAGAGAATAAGAGTGCACACACTGAAATGTATCGCCTGCTTTAATGACCATCACTGATTTAATGTTGAAAGTCTTAAAAATAAAGGTTTTACTACAAGTTTCACATACACTTAATATTATCATTGATCGATGACAATAAGGTCAAGGTCAGATAAACCTGGCAGACAGACATATACATAAACATCTTACAATCACTCCATACACCAAATATAAGTGACCTTTTGCTTATAGTACCAAAGAAACATGGCAAACTGTGAAAACTGTGAAAACTTAACATTAGCCGATAAACCACGAAAATGAAGTCGCGGACAAATGATACCTGCCAGACAGACATGAACACCTTACAATCATTCCATACTTCAAATGCATTTGATCTATTGCTTATAGTATTTGAAAAACAGACCAAAACTCAACAGTGACCAATTGACCATGAAAATGGTGTAAAGGTCAGAAAAAACTGCCAGACTGACATGTAATCCTTACAATCATTCCATACACCACATAGATTTGACCTACTGCTTATAGTATCTCTGAAACAGACCGCAACCCGTTACTTCAACCTTGATCACTAATCCATGAAATGAGTTCGAGGTCAGGTGGACCCTGTCTGACGAACATAGGTATAAGAAGATGTGGTATGAGTGCCAATGAGACAACTCTCCATCCAAGTCACAATTTGTAAAAGTAAACCATTATAGGTCAAAGTACGGCCTTCAATACGGAGCCTTGGCTAACACCAAACAGCAAGCTATAAAGGGCCCCAAAATTACTAGTGTAAAACCATTTAAACAAGAAAACCAACGGTCTAATCTATATAAAAACGAGAAACGAGAAACACTCATGAACCACATCAACAAACGACAACCACTGAACATCAGGTTTCTGACTTAGGACAGGTGCAAAGAAATGCAGCGGGTTTAAATGTAGACTTTTAAATAACCCTTTCACCAATTACATTTATCCTATTACTCATAATAAGTGAGAAAATAACCCTTTTTTCAAGCTGTAGCTGAACCAAGAAAATGAGCTCAAAGACAATGGACATATGACAGACGGAAACTTCGTAACATAAGGTATCTGCATACAAAGTATGAAGCATTCAAGTCGTCTACCTTCTGAAATATAAAGCTTTATGCAAATAGTTCACGCCGCCGCCTCCGCATAATAATGTCTTTGTCTCGTATTTTCCGAGACAAAACTTCCTGCCACATAGCAAGCTATAAAATTCCCGGCACGACAAAATATCGAACAATTTAAACGAGAAAAAACTGCCTGATTTAATTACAAAACAACAAACGAAGTACAAACTTGATACACAGCAACTGAATAACAGGCTCCTGACTTGTGACCGGCACATGCTGAATGCAGCGGAGTTAACATGTTTGTGGGCGCACACTGCTAACCTAGGATAGTGATGTAAATGCGCAAGCAAAACAACAAACTGTTGAAATCAGTTGAAAACTGCTTCGCTCATCAGATCGATACAAAGCACAAAATAACTAAAAAATACCCACGTAAGACACAAAGTATCTAGCTGAGAGCACTCGTAGTCAATGAAAGCTAGTTAAAAGCCAATAACAACGAATAAAAACATCATGTATCTAAGACAAAATATCAATCAGTACACACACAATGGATTTATAGTAAAGGCGTCATAAGCAATGTAGGAAAATATGACCTTGTGCAATGCCAAAATATCAGTATCGACCGTAAGTGGTCTAATATTTACAGAGTGTTATTTTCTTAAATAGCTATACATATTTAGATGAGACATGTATACACCGTAAGATGGGATAAAAGGAACTTAAAAAAAAAAGAAAAAGTAACAATAGGGATCTAAAATCGTCCATTTTGTCGTAAATTTTAGTGCATCTATTGAGTTTCCCGTATGAAACTGGAATATCTAAATCAAGGTAAGGTCAGTTATTGTTGTTTATATTAGATTTATTAAAATTAAGTCCGCTTTGGGTAAATTTCGTCAGTATATTTAGAGACTATTTAACGAAAAATATCATCAAGGTAACGGTAGGTGTAGGTGACGATTTCTTAAAAAATATAAGTTTAGAATATTTCTCCTAAAATTATGTCATGCATTAGTTTCCTACTAATAGCCTAAAGAATGACTATAAACGACAGTTTGTTTGTTGACATATAAAACATGATATAACTTTGTTGTAGTGGTTCTGTACAGTCATTTCTTTATCCGTTAGGTCCAGTTTATAAAAATAATGCAAGTGTAATAAAACTATTTTAAGCTGAAACTATGTCAGATTAAGTTGTCGTTATACATTTTGGTTATACCTTTTAGATGTCAAACAAGTTTTTGTCTTTCTGATCCTGGGAATATATATTTTCTAATAAAAGGAGGTTGCAATTGATGGAGAAACACTTTATTGATAGACAATTCAAGATAACTTACACATGTTACAAGCTATGAGTTTACCGCGACTTGAAACACACAAAACTATGGATCAATCAAGAAAGAAACGAGACAATTCGTCGAACATTTTGAAGGAAAATAAGGAAACAATGTATCAAATAGAAAAATCAGGTGACAACACAGCAACAAGGAAAAAAGTTAACAAATAAAGAAAATTAGCAAATCAAGAACCAGATGTAAATAAAGGTTTGCATGATTTGTAAGCAGGTCTATTTTTTATATGAGCTTTTAGATAGAGGCCGATTTAGAGCTTACTTGTAGAGACTTCTGTTCATTCATGATACCGTATGTCGAGTTCCTAGTGTATTTGATTTTCGTTGTAGGATTGCTTAATCGATTTACGTATACTGGACACATCTCTTTATATGTGTGTCGGTTTGATTTGTCAAGCATCAAATTATCATAGATAAGTGAATATCAACGAACAAATAAACTTGTGTACGTACTTAACATTATACCTATACCATCCGATACAACCAAACAGCTGCGTGGTAATGATCGAATAAAAACAGGGTTCACTGCTAAATGCTGTTTTTTTATGTATATATATATATTTATATATATATTATAAGTACGTCTGAGCCAGTGACAACTCTACAACAGATTGATCCATCGGATCACCAGCAGTGATGGTGATACATGGCTGTGTACATTATGTATATACAACTCGTCTAAACATCAACCCAACAATGTTAGATCTGTAAATTTGCTTTCGCAAATTTTTGTTCTTCCTCGCCGGGATTCGAACCCATGCTACTGAGATATCGTGACACCAAATATATATATATTGTATGTTATAATCAACTAAACTGGATGAATGAAATGTTTCTTATCTGTTTTCTATATTGAAATTTACTTTGAGTGTTACGTTACATCGATTAAACACCGTGTTCGTGATTCTTCTACGTACAGTCAATCCCATTAGAGTGTATGATGACATGATTTCTTAGCAGTACTTGAAGATTGTTATTAATATCTACAATAATTCTTTGATACGGTATCATCTCTAGTATTAATAAAATTGTACTTGTAGTTTTGTTATCTATTGAAAGAGAGATGAAGATACCATAAGGATATTCAAACTGATAAGTCGAAGACAAACGGACAACACCATGGCAAAATAAAACGAAAAACGACCAAAAGACAAACCACAGTCTACCAAAAAACAAAAAACAAACAAACAAAGAAAAACAACATAGTAAACTGAATACAGAGCAACACGAAACAAACAAGGATTATCCCGGAAGTATTATCAGCAGATCCGGTGTTTTAATTAAGATTTTTAAAGTGTTATTTTGTATCATAAAGTTAAGAGCTTTATATTTATTGAGTTTATTGTATGTTCCTTCTTTCCATTTTGTTATTGAATTGATCAAGATTAAACGACAGCGATTTGATTTGTAAAAAATAATTGAAGGCCCAATTTGTTAATGCGCAATCTGACACTTTAGAAACATCGTCAATTGTAGTCGGTAGTCGGATCTTGACATGTTGCAGCCTTCAACAATTTGTTGTTTATAGCCTATCTGTGGCAGTCTTTGTTAAAATCTATTACATCTTTTCGTAACTCGAAGCGATTTATAAATAAGGATCTATTGATGAAGACCATAAGTTAAACTCTAGATGTCTTTTGTCGTTATATAGTTTTCTCATTGAAGTAAACCTCCTATCTCCTTTTATCTACGTTTAGTAGTGTGTTCTTTTTTTTTGCACTGTCATGAAGCGAAACCTAAAGAATTACAAAAGAAATGTGAAAATAAATGCGTTTTAAACTATAAACAG
>JAASAO010000535.1:0-27503 GCA_017311375.1 Mytilus coruscus | reverse complement strand
GGTGCCTGTGTTCGACTTGATCAGCCCGTGCAAGCACCAGCATTTGTAGGAGTGCAAGATGGAAGGAACACAAGAGAACACGTTGCCAGAGTATTTTTCAGCAACTGAAATACATATATTTAATTATCACTTATGCTTTCTTATTTTTTCATAGAAACATGATCCTAATTAATCAAAGACTTGTTTCATTTCACCATGGTCCTAATGGAAACCTTGTTTCATTTTGATGTCTTTCTTTTGTTAATAAAAAATAAGGAGACTAGGGATGCTTGCCAGTGAGACAACTATCCACCAGAGTACAAATGACGTTGATGTAAGCAATTTTAGGTCACCGTATGGCCTTCAACAACGAAGGTTTATTATCTCTGTGAGACAATATTTTGAATGATTTAATAAGATAGTAACTTTATTAGATAACAGTTTAAGTTTAAAGTAAAAGAAGCAATTATTGCTCATGAAATCAAACTCTTTAGACTATTGACTCAGTCAGAAGTAGACTTTCTATGCTTTTCATGTCTTAGAACAATTTCATTTTCTAATTTTTTTCGTCAGAATTATCTAGTTCTCATTTTACACTATATATACAAACGTATTTGATATATATATCAAAAATCACAGAACATATTGGACATGAACACAATCCACATCAACAACCATAAAAAACTCCTCCGAGAAAAAAATTGGCAACCGTTTTCCCTACTTCCTGAATAAGTTCAACATCATATAAATCAGGTGCTTGAAAGCAAATAATGAGTTCATATTACACTTACGGTTATGTGAGCTATTGGCACCACTAGGTGTCCGTCGTCAACATCTTTTTTAAACATCCTCTCCTTGTTAATTCTACTCTGAATGATATCTTACCCTAAGGATTGATTAAGGTATAGATTTAAGGTCATCCTTTGGACTTTGTTCGTCCAATCAGTAAAACCCTTGCCGCAAAGTGGGTCTTCCATAGACTGTTGGATGTGTAAATACGCCGGCACATCCGGTTGGAAAGGGGATGTAAAATCTGATTGCATTGTGTTGAAATAGTGTAGCGCTATGCATATTATAAGAGCCCTTACAAAAATTTGTGAGGGGTCTGATCATACCAATTGTACTCTTTGTTAATTTGTTCTCATCATGAACATGCATGAAATATTTGCCACTGGATGCAAAGCAAACGATCAAAATTAATGACCCTTATACAAATAGAGTGATCAAGTCCAACGTCAGAACACAGAGCCAAAATTTAGACATTTCCAATAAATGCATAGCCAGAATTAAAAAAAACATAACATACAAATTGTAAAATTCAATTGTCTCGAATACACCAAAAATAACACAAGGAGACTCAAAGTGGTATATATATATATATATATATATATATATCAAAATCAAAAATGCAAAATAGTATTGAACGAAGAAATTAAGTCCTAAACATCATTTGTGACTTGGTACCGTACACATGCATTTTTTCTGGCAAATAATTGTTGATTGATAAGAAAAATAAAAAATTTAATTCATTAAAAGTTGAGAAAATGTTAGTGGAGTATTCTTTGTCTCGTTTCATTTCTTCCAGCAACTCTATCTGAAGATCTAATTTCCTCATCTCTTTAGTCTGCTGTTTTTTTTTTTGTTTTTTTTTTTGTTATTAAGTTTTGGCTTGCAGAAAAACGTATTATACCTGTCAATTATGTTTTTTTCAAATTAAGTTAAGAGGGGCTGATTATCATTGATATAACTATGTGAATTCAGTTTTATAACACATTTCAATTACAACTTGATGTAGTTTCTAATTGGGATAAAGGGTACACTCGGAAAACTGTTCTAAGACCTCATTGCTTCATTTTGTGCAGTTTTAATATGTATACCGGCTGATTAATGTCGGATCTGTCTGTTCTGGTCTTGCATTGTGTTTAGACTTTGATGTAATATTTTTGTGACTTTAAAATTTATTCACAGTACAATACTTTAATTACTGCTTAAGTTGCAAGGGACCGTCTTGACCTTGTTGTAGGGTATGAATGATTCGTTCATTGTTGAAGACCCTCCAGCGACTGTCAAGATTAAGAACAGGAATAAAAGACCTGTTCATTGATAATTTGTATTTTTTCTACGTATTGTGTGCGATTTTGTCCCATGCACATTTACTCCATATCCCATTATTTTCTTTTTTTAGGGCATGAACACGGCTTAATGCAAGTTTATCCCCTCAATTGAAAAGGTCATAGAGCAATACATTATTTTCTTTTTAAATGATCTGATTCCGGGAAATTGGGTTGTTTCACTTTAATTTTACCCGTGTCAGCCTTTTAGTATTTATTTACTGAAAAGAGAGCCAGTTTTGTATTCTTTTATATAAAGTTTAATTTTCCATGGAAAAACGACATCTTTTTATGTCCGGTTACAAGTAGCATCGTATCTTCTCAAAACATTTTCTCGAACAATATCTGGACATCAGTGGGCATGTAATATTGCCAAACCACACATGACCGTTCACTAGTTATCGTAGATCTTTCAAAAGTCTTAAGTCTACGCAAAGCATAGAATGAACGTTCACAACAAGGAATATTAATTTAGACAACTGAAGCCATAGTCATATAGATCGATTGATTGATTGGTGTTCGCCTCAGAACAAAAAGTCGAGAGCTAATTTCAATTATTTTTACAATTTAAAGTGGTTTTTAAAAATAGACAAAAAGTCCTTTAAATTAAATATAATAAAACTCAAGTTTAAATCAAAATTACTAATTTACAAATAAAATTCAACACTAAGAGAATAGTCATAAAGAAGGGAAACAAATGAACAAAAGACAAACCTGGGAACAGATATTAGACACATAACGACAAACAATAGACAATCAACACTGAAAACTAAAAATAAATGAGAAACATGGATCTCGAAAAAACAGGGGCGACGTCAGAGGTTGAACAGAACTATCTTCTTGCAAGACACTCAGCGTGAAAACAATTTGATATGAAGAAGCTTTTGTTTCAACTTAGTATTATTTTTTTTTTTAATTTCCAACATGAGGCATTTGCCTCATTTGCCTCAATGTAGTTACAGCCCTGAAATCAATAATAAAATTTAACAAGATTTATTATACACAAGTTTACAAGAAGTATTACACAAATAGTAATGTCAACTTAACTGTCAAAATATGAGTCCAATCTTTTATCTTTTCTTTATCCGGAAATCTTCTCGGAATCCACAGAAAATATTACGTCCAATAGGGTACAATCTAGTATGATGTGGTTTGTACATAAAAAGTGTCAATCCAACTGTTGAGAATGTTGATGTCTATCGATGTCTATGTCTAAGTCTATGTCTAACTTAAGGGTCTGCATTTATATATGCTTGTAACGGAACGTTCTAGATAACGGTAGATTTGAACTACGCATCTTTTGTTATGATCATTCTGGAAACGTTTTGTCAGTGAAATAGAAAGTTTCTAATCATTCCATGAGTATCCATGATGGTTCTAGTGATTTCTAAACTGCATAGTTGTAACACAATGACTGACAGTGTTCCTGCCTGCCCTAAAAGAAGGGCGGCCCGCCCTTGGTGCCCTTACCCCGCCTTCTGCCCTCCAAAGTAAAAGAATGCACCCTCTGCCTTTTCAAAAAATAAAATTTCCAAATTTCATACCTACCGGCGTTTCCGGTAAAATTGTTACCTGATTGTGTAACACTAAACTGACAATGGGATAAAGTTAAATACCTAATGCTTTGGCAGTTTTATCACCTTTGTTAATGATTGTTTACTGTTAATTAGTGGATTTAAGATAATTGAACAAATACTAGATGTTTAATACAGAATGAAATGTCCACATGTTATCCATTTGTAATGTTTATGTACAGCATGTACATCTGAAAAATTTATTTCAGTAGGCATAACATAAAAATAAAATCTTAAACAATTCTAAAGGCATACATAGTTTTGACTTAATTGGTAAAAAATGTTTTGTTTCATAACCAATCAGTATGAAATTTAAAGAAGAATCAAAGAAATTTGTACTTTGAACATAACAAGATTCACTTCCTGTTTTACTTCTTGTATTTTATAATCCTTCTGACATAGGAGCACTCAACAAATTTATTTTTAACAATGATCGGGAAAAAAGTAACTGTTTATACCTTCTGCAATATATCATTGCATCAATATAATATGATCATCTCCTGTCTCACCTGTTATATTTATAAAACTCCTTACTGAGGAGCACTTTGGTGTGCACTT
This sequence comes from Mytilus coruscus, assembly GCA_017311375.1. Lineage (NCBI taxonomy): Eukaryota > Metazoa > Mollusca > Bivalvia > Mytilida > Mytilidae > Mytilus > Mytilus coruscus. The sequence continues at coordinate 23,281 of JAASAO010000535.1, read as the reverse complement.
AAAAATACTTTTTTGTAACAATTCAAATGATAATAAATAACTCTCAATAACATATATACTATATGTTTGAACAAGTAATTTAAATGTAGATAATTTAATTACATTAAACATTCAATTTTGCATGTATAACTCCATCTTTCAAAACTACTTGTTTATTTTTATAGACTGGTATAAGTTATAATTTAAAACATTGAAATTTCTGATGATTATTTTCCTTACCAAATGTACAAGTTTGTTTAGATTAACATCAAAATGATATGCTTTGCTTCATGGTATGATAATTTGATAAAAAAAAAATCTTACTGGAACCAACACCAAGAACACATTAATTTCTGAATATGGTTTAAATACAACTAATGTTCTCCAGCTGAGCCTAGCAATATTCAAGGTTACTTTATACACTGTCCAACAGTGCCCTTAAAATCTGGGTTATAACGCTAAAGTGTCCTTTCAGACAACTAGCACCCTTCTGCCCTGAGATTCAAGCTGGAACACTGTAATGTGTATTATTTTGTACACAATGTAAACAAATATATAATATAAACATTCTTAGGCCACACAAAACAAAATTAGGTCAACTAAATAAATATGATAGTTACAATATCATAACAACAAGACTAACAAAGGCCAGAGGCTCCTGACGGCTTGGGACAGGCGCAAAAAGCGGCGGGTTAAACATGTTTTGTGAGATCTCAACCTCTCCCTATACCTCTAGCCAATGTAGAATAAACAAACAGCAATACGCACAGTAAAACACAGTTTAAAAGAAGTCCGAGCCCGATGTCAGAATAGGTAACAGAAGAAACTAAGCAAAATGACAATGATACATAAATTAACAAAGGACTACTAGCAGTTACGGACATGCCAGCTCCAGACCTCAATTAAACTGATTAAAAGATTATGTCTTCATCATATGAAAATCAAGCATAATCCCTCCCGTTGGAGGTTTAGTATCATACCATCATAAAATATATGAGTAGAACATAACCCGTATCATGCCAACAACTGGTTTTAGAATAAATGTGTTTATTTCCGATGCAAACAGCCTATGGGTGAATCAATATTAATTCCAAAATATGCCATCTTTAATGACCTGACAACAGTATCGTAACTATATCCCTTCTGAATAAGTCTGTTTAAAGGTTTGGTTAGCTTTTGAGGTGAGAATTTTTGTGCTTTGTATAGAATATTACCATTGAAGATTGGATGTGAAATACCTGAACGTATAAGATGTCTGCATGTTGATTTAAATTTACGAATGAAGTCCTTGTACCGATGATAAAATTTAGTAAATGTTTTGACTAGTTTGTGATATCGAAAACCCTGGTGCAATGATTTTTCAGTAATAAGGAGATTTCTTTCGTTGAAATCAAATACGTTGTTACATACACGAGCGAATCGAACACGTTGAGATATATAAACACCAAAAGATGGTGACAAGGGAACGTCACCATCTGAAAATAGATAGTCAACAATAGGAAATGAAAAATCATCTCTTTTATCGTAAATTTTGGTATTAAGCTTCCCGTTAAAGATATAGATTATATATCAAGATATAGGAAAGGGCAGTGTTCATTGTTAGTATTAGCTTTATTTAAAGTCAGTTCAGCAGGATAAATCTCTTTAGTGTACATACTGAAGTCGTCATTATTTAAGAGCCAAAATATAATCCAAATATCTAAAAGTGGTATTAAATTTTTATATATTGCTTTCCATAGTTCAAATTGAAATCTCAGATTAGCATCACTTAAAAGCCTCCCTCTGGTCCATCCCTTTGATCGGCATATGCACTTGAGAATAATTCCAAGACATCCGACTGTCAGATATAGCAGAACTTCCCAAGTAGCCAGCGTAATAGGTAGAGCATGTCAGTAGTTTGCACTAGACGTGGCTCGTGAGTCTCTTATAAACCGTGATGTTAAGGAATCTGTTCGGAAACCATCTCCATAACTTCTTGATAAAATTACTGTCTATCTTCCTTTTCGAGCATTACTGCAAAAAATTTAAACAATCAATTTAAGCGGGGGTTCCAACCACATGTTCCCCATACAAACGGATCTGAACACAGGCCACCGGATTTATACATTAGATGCATCACGAGATTTATACATGTCATAATATATATATGAATTAGAGATAGATTTAAATCGAAAATGTTGAACCACAAGATCTTACTTAATTGCCCAAGTTTTCAAGTCGTATCAAATGTTTCATTGGTCTTTACTTGTTGGAAAACTGTACTGGATTCATTGTTAGCTAAATTATCAATGTTAGGTTATTGCATATTCTTTAGAGCTGTCTGTTTGAATAATGAATTAAAAAAGGGGGGATGGATATACATACTTAACATTTGGCTATATTTTCAACATATCTAACGAATATGTGAGAAACATTAGGTTTAGAATACGAAATATCTAACTTATTCTGCAAACAATTGCAGGTATTGTAGGATTATTACGGTATTCCAGTGTTTTTAAAGCACCCTTTTGTAATGTATACCACAAAAACATTTAGTTATGATAAAGAACCAATAACCTGGTAAATAGAATAATTGACATTGAGTTCATTTTGTGTGGTAAGCGCTTTTAGCGACTTTATGCGAGTGTATTATGAAGTAACAGCGAAACAAACGTAATCAAACACACCCGTAAAATAATATTATCTCCTGAAAATGCTTAACAACCAGACATAAAAACTGTTACCTTTTTGCCCTATATCACATAATTATATATAGAAAACACATTAGATAGATGGGGATACTGTGGTTGTGTACATGTTTGAATGTGTAGATGGCACACTCAGAACGATCGTCTCTAGATTTTTTTAAAATTTTCTACCTTCGGTTTCCGGGTCATCGTAGCAACACGTTTCTTTCATTTCCAGCTATTCCTGATTATGAATTATTCCACAGGGACTCGGTTAGCAGATTAAAATTTTGTTAATCAATGTTTTTAATATTTTTTTTAGTATTTCCTGTCTATTTGTATTACTTTATTAACGTATTTCACGTTGACATCACTATTTCTTTGTTTTCTAGCAATGTGCAGTTTACTATCCATATCCGTATACTGAAAAATCCTAAAGGGATCTAAGTCGCAATCTTGAATTGCCTTCCTACTTTAGATAAAAATAATTAAAAATATTAATAAATTACTATATGCCTTACAAAGGCACTCATTTTCTTCCTAAATTATTCTTCTATCACATGCATATTTTGATTTTTGGATCAACAGAACCCTTACGCAACTTCAGTTGCATTCAGGTCAGAATATTCAAATTTCCCGGCGAAAGCAACGTAACTGGCAAACATGTCGTTTTCAGAAAGATAGACGAAATGGGAGATAACTCTTGTCATTCGGAAACTTTCGGGTTGATGCATTTACTACAAGGATAACTCCTCATAAACTGACGAGTGCTGTCCCCTGACATAAATATTGAGCGCAAATTTAATAACGAATAGAACTTTTCTGCAAACGGGGTAACATAAATCACTGACTTTTGGTAGACACATCAATAAAATGAAGTAGTTACTAAAAATATAAAAATATTGACGTGTTCAACGGGATTTACCAGGTTCAGTAACAGTACCAGGATTTAAAAAAAGGGGGGCAAGTTGGTAGGCTAACTTTTGGATTCATACTTTGAAAAGTCTATGCATTTATCATACATGCATGTATGAAGCTCCATTAACGATCAAAATTAATGACCCTTATACAAATAGAGTGATCAAGTCCAACGTCAGAACACAGAGCCAAAATTTAGACATTTCCAATAAATGCATAGCCAGAATTAAAAAAAACATAACATACAAATTGTAAAATTCAATTGTCTCGAATACACCAAAAAATAACACAAGGAGACTCAAAAGTGGTATATATATATATATATATATATATATATATATATCAAAATCAAAAAATGCAAAATAGTATTGAACGAAGAAATTAAGTCCTAAACATCATTTGTGACTTGGTACCGTACACATGCATTTTTTCTGGCAAATAATTGTTGATTGATAAGAAAAATAAAAAATTTAATTCATTAAAAGTTGAGAAAATGTTAGTGGAGTATTCTCTTTGTCTCGTTTCATTTCTTCCAGCAACTCTATCTGAAGATCTAATTTCCTCATCTCTTTAGTCTGCTGTTTTTTTTTTTGTTTTTTTTTTTGTTATTAAGTTTTGGCTTGCAGAAAAACGTATTATACCTGTCAATTATGTTTTTTTCAAATTAAGTTAAGAGGGGGCTGATTATCATTGATATAACTATGTGAATTCAGTTTTTATAACACATTTCAATTACAACTTGATGTAGTTTCTAATTGGGATAAAAGGGTACACTCAGGAAAACTGTTCTAAGACCTCATTGCTTCATTTTTGTGCAGTTTTAATATGTATACCGGCTGATTAATGTCGGATCTGTCTGTTCTGGTCTTGCATTGTGTTTAGACTTTGATGTAATATTTTTGTGACTTTAAAATTTATTCACAGTACAATACTTTAATTACTGCTTAAGTTGCAAGGGACCGTCTTGACCTTGTTGTAGGGTATGAATGATTCGTTCATTGTTGAAGACCCTCCAGCGACTGTCAAGATTAAGAACAGGAATAAAAGACCTGTTCATTGATAATTTGTATTTTTCTACGTATTGTGTGCGATTTTGTCCCATGCACATTTACTCCATATCCCATTATTTTCTTTTTTAGGCATGAACACGGCTTAATGCAAGTTTATCCCTCAATTGAAAAGGTCATAGAGCAATACATTATTTTCTTTTTAAATGATCTGATTCCGGGAAATTGGGTTGTTTCACTTTAATTTTACCCGTGTCAGCCTTTTAGTATTTATTTACTGAAAAGAGAGCCAGTTTGTATTCTTTTATATAAAGTTTAATTTTCCATGGAAAACGACATCTTTTATGTCCGGTTACAAGTAGCATCGTATCTTCTCAAAACATTTTCTCGAACAATATCTGGACATCAGTGGGCATGTAATATTGCCAAACCACACATGACCGTTCACTAGTTATCGTAGATCTTTCAAAGTCTTAAGTCTACGCAAAGCATAGAATGAACGTTCACAACAAGGAATATTAATTTAGACAACTGAAGCCATAGTCATATAGATCGATTGATTGATTGGTGTTCGCCTCAGAACAAAAAGTCGAGAGCTAATTTCAATTATTTTTACAATTTAAAGTGGTTTTAAAATAGACAAAAGTCCTTTAAATTAAATATAATAAAACTCAAGTTTAAATCAAAATTACTAATTTACAAATAAAATTCAACACTAAGAGAATAGTCATAAAGAAGGAAACAAATGAACAAAAGACAAACCTGGGAACATATATTAGACACATAACGACAAACAATAGACAATCAACACTGAAAACTAAAATAAATGAGAAACATGGATCTCGAAAAACAGGGGCGACGTCAGAGGTTGAACAGAACTATCTTCTTGCAAGACACTCAGCGTGAAAACAATTTGATATGAAGAAGCTTTTGTTTCAACTTAGTATTATTTTTTTTAATTTCCAACATGAGGCATTTGCCTCATTTGCCTCAATGTAGTTACAGCCCTGAAATCAATAATAAAATTTAACAAGATTTATTATACACAAGTTTACAAGAAGTATTACACAAATAGTAATGTCAACTTAACTGTCAAAATATGAGTCCAATCTTTTATCTTTCTTTATCCGGAAATCTTCTCGGAATCCACAGAAAATATTACGTCCAATAGGGTACAATCTAGTATGATGTGGTTTGTACATAAAAGTGTCAATCCAACTGGTGAGAATGTTGATGTCTATCGATGTCTATGTCTAAGTCTATGTCTAACTTAAGGGTCTGCATTTATATATGCTTGTAACGGAACGTTCTAGATAACGGTAGATTTGAACTACGCATCTTTTGTTATGATCATTCTGGAAACGTTTTGTCAGTGAAATAGAAAGTTTCTAATCATTCCATGAGTATCCATGATGGTTCTAGTGATTTCTAAACTGCATAGTTGTAACACAATGACTGACAGTGTTCCTGCCTGCCCTAAAAGAAGGGCGGCCCGCCCTTGGTGCCCTTACCCCCGCCTTCTGCCCTCCAAAGTAAAAGAATGCACCCCTCTGCCTTTTCAAAAAAATAAAATTTCCAAATTTCATACCTACCGGCGTTTCCGGTAAAATTGTTACCTGATTGTGTAACACTAAACTGACAATGGGATAAAGTTAAATACCTAATGCTTTGGCAGTTTTATCACCTTTGTTAATGATTGTTTACTGTTAATTAGTGGATTTAAGATAATTGAACAAATACTAGATGTTTAATACAGAATGAAATGTCCACATGTTATCCATTTGTAATGTTTATGTACAGCATGTACATCTGAAAAATTTATTTCAGTAGGCATAACATAAAAATAAAATCTTAAACAATTCTAAAGGCATACATAGTTTTGACTTAATTGGTAAAAATGTTTTGTTTCATAACCAATCAGTATGAAATTTAAAGAAGAATCAAAGAAATTTGTACTTTGAACATAACAAGATTCACTTCCTGTTTTACTTCTTGTATTTTATAATCCTTCTGACATAGGAGCACTCAACAAATTTATTTTTAACAATGATGGGGAAAAAAGTAACTGTTTATACCTTCTGCAATATATCATTGCATCAATATAATATGATCATCTCCTGTCTCACCTGTTATATTTATAAAACTCCTTACTGAGGAGCACTTTGGTGTGCACTTAAAATACTTTTTGTAACAATTCAAATGATAATAATAACTCTCAATAACATATATACTATATGTTTGAACAAGTAATTTAAATGTAGATAATTTAATTACATTAAACATTCAATTTTGCATGTATAACTCCATCTTTCAAAACTACTTGTTTATTTTTATAGACTGGTATAAGTTATAATTTAAAACATTGAAATTTCTGATGATTATTTTCCTTACCAAATGTACAAGTTTGTTTAGATTAACATCAAAATGATATGCTTTGCTTCATGGTATGATAATTTGATAAAAAAAATCTTACTGGAACCAACACCAAGAACACATTAATTTCTGAATATGGTTTAAATACAACTAATGTTCTCCAGCTGAGCCTAGCAATATTCAAGGTTACTTTATACACTGTCCAACAGTGCCCTTAAAATCTGGGTTATAACGCTAAAGTGTCCTTTCAGACAACTAGCACCCTTCTGCCCTGAGATTCAAGCTGGAACACTGTAATGTGTATTATTTTGTACACAATGTAAACAAATATATAATATAAACATTCTTAGGCCACACAAAACAAAATTAGGTCAACTAAATAAATATGATAGTTACAATATCATAACAACAAGACTAACAAAGGCCAGAGGCTCCTGACGGCTTGGGACAGGCGCAAAAAAGCGGCGGGGTTAAACATGTTTTGTGAGATCTCAACCCTCTCCCTATACCTCTAGCCAATGTAGAATAAACAAACAGCAATACGCACAGTAAAACACAGTTTAAAAGAAGTCCGAGCCCGATGTCAGAATAGGTAACAGAAGAAACTAAGCAAAATGACAATGATACATAAATTAACAAAGGACTACTAGCAGTTACGGACATGCCAGCTCCAGACCTCAATTAAACTGATTAAAAGATTATGTCTTCATCATATGAAAATCAAGCATAATCCCTCCCGTTGGAGGTTTAGTATCATACCATCATAAAATATATGAGTAGAACATAACCCGTATCATGCCAACAACTGGTTTTAGAATAAATGTGTTTATTTCCGATGCAAACAGCCTATGGGTGAATCAATATTAATTCCAAAATATGCCATCTTTAATGACCTGACAACAGTATCGTAACTATATCCTTCTGAATAAGTCTGTTTAAAGGTTTGGTTAGCTTTTGAGGTGAGAATTTTGTGCTTTGTATAGAATATTACCATAAAAGATTGGATGTGAAATACCTGAACGTATAAGATGTCTGCATGTTGATTTAAATTTACGAATGAAGTCCTTGTACCGATGATAAAATTTAGTAAATGTTTTGACTAGTTTGTGATATCGAAAACCCTGGTGCAATGATTTTCAGTAATAAGGAGATTTCTTTCGTTGAAATCAAATACGTTGTTACATACACGAGCGAATCGAACACGTTGAGATATATAAACACCAAAAGATGGTGACAAGGAACGTCACCATCTGAATATAGATAGTCAACAATAGGAAATGAAAATCATCTCTTTTATCGTAAATTTTGGTATTAAGCTTCCCGTTAAAGATATAGATTATATATCAAGATATAGGAAAGGGCAGTGTTCATTGTTAGTATTAGCTTTATTTAAAGTCAGTTCAGCAGGATAAATCTCTTTAGTGTACATACTGAAGTCGTCATTATTTAAGAGCCAAAATATAATCCAAATATCTAAAAGTGGTATTAAATTTTTATATATTGCTTTCCATAGTTCAAATTGAAATCTCAGATTAGCATCACTTAAAAGCCTCTCCCCTCTGGTCCATCCCTTTGATCGGCATATGCACTTGAGAATAATTCCAAGACATCCGACTGTCAGATATAGCAGAACTTCCCAAGTAGCCAGCGTAATAGGTAGAGCATGTCAGTAGTTTGCACTAGACGTGGCTCATGAGTCTCTTATAAACCGTGATGTTAAGAAATCTGTTCGGGAAACCATCTCCATAACTTCTTGATAAAATTACTGTCTATCTTCCTTTTCGAGCATTACTGCAAAAAAATTTAAACAATCAATTTAAGCGGGGTTCCAACCACATGTTCCCCATACAAACGGATCTGAACACAGGCCACCGGATTTATACATTAGATGCATCACGAGATATATACATGTCATATATATATATGAATTAGAGATAGATTTAAATCGAAAATGTTGAACCACAAGATCTTACTTAATTGCCCAAGTTTTCAAGTCGTATCAAATGTTTCATTGGTCTTTACTTGTTGGAAAACTGTACTGGATTCATTGTTAGCTAAATTATCAATGTTAGGTTATTGCATATTCTTTAGAGCTGTCTGTTTGAATAATGAATTAAAAAAGGGGGGATGGATATACATACTTAACATTTGGCTATATTTTCAACATATCTAACGAATATGTGAGAAACATTAGGTTTAGAATACGAAATATCTAACTTATTCTGCAAACAATTGCAGGTATTGTAGGATTATTACGGTATTCCAGTGTTTTTTTAAAGCACCCCCTTTTTGTAATGTATACCACAAAAACATTTAGTTATGATAAAGAACCAATAACCTGGTAAATAGAATAATTGACATTGAGTTCATTTTGTGTGGTAAGCGCTTTTTAGCGACTTTATGCGAGTGTATTATGAAGTAACAGCGAAACAAACGTAATCAAACACACCCGTAAAAATAATATTATCTCCCCTGAAAATGCTTAACAACCAGACATAAAAAAACTGTTACCTTTTTTGCCCTATATCACATAATTATATATAGAAAACACATTAGATAGATGGGGGATACTGTGGTTGTGTACATGTTTGAATGTGTAGATGGCACACTCAGAACGATCGTCTCTAGATTTTTTTAAAATTTTCTACCTTCGGTTTCCGGGTCATCGTAGCAACACGTTTCTTTCATTTCCAGCTATTCCTGATTATGAATTATTCCACAGGGACTCGGTTAGCAGATTAAAATTTTGTTAATCAATGTTTTTTAATATTTTTTTTTTTAGTATTTCCTGTCTATTTGTATTACTTTATTAACGTATTTCACGTTGACATCACTATTTCTTTGTTTTCTAGCAATGTGCAGTTTACTATCCATATCCGTATACTGAAAAATCCTAAAGGGATCTAAGTCGCAATCTTGAATTGCCTTCCTACTTTAGATAAAAAATAATTAAAAATATTAATAAATTACTATATGCCTTACAAAGGCACTCATTTTCTTCCTAAATTATTCTTCTATCACATGCATATTTTGATTTTTGGATCAACAGAACCCTTACGCAACTTCAGTTGCATTCGGGTCAGAATATTCAAATTTCCCGGCGAAAGCAACGTAACTGGCAAACATGTCGTTTTTCAGAAAGATAGACGAAATGGGAGATAACTCTTGTCATTCGGAAACTTTCGGGTTGATGCATTTACTACAAGGATAACTCCTCATAAACTGACGAGTGCTGTCCCCTGACATAAATATTGAGCGCAAATTTAATAACGAATAGAACTTTTCTGCAAACGGGGTAACATAAATCACTGACTTTTTGGTAGACACATCAATAAAATGAAGTAGTTACTAAAAAATATAAAAATATTGACGTGTTCAACGGGATTTACCAGGTTCAGTAACAGTACCAGGATTTAAAAAAGGGGGGCAAGTTGGTAGGCTAACTTTTGGATTCATACTTTGAAAAAGTCTATGCATTTATCATACATGCATGTATGAAGCTCCATTATGAGGCCCCTTGTCCCCATAAATCCGCCTCTAATTATATACATGTTGTACAACATAAATCCTTGATGTGAAAAATATCAGGACGATGTCACAGGGACTCGGTTAGCAGATTAAAATTTTGTTAATCAATGTTTTTAATTTTTTAGTATTTCCTGTCTATTTGTATTACTTTATTAACGTATTTGACGTTGACATCACTATTTCTTTGTTTTCTAGCAATGTGCAGTTTACTATCCATATCCGTATACTGAAAAATCGTGTAGTTTATTATCCATATCCGTATACTGAAAATTCTAGGATTTTCAGTATACGGATATGGATAGTAAACTGCACATTGCTAGAAAAGATAGAAATAGTGATGTCAACGTCAAATACGTTAATAGAGTAATACAAATAGACAGGAAATACTAAAAAAAAATTAAAAAACATTAATTAACAAAATTTTAATCTGCTAACCGAGTCCCTGTGGACGATGTCTGACAGAAAGTCACATTCCTTTAAGAAAAAAAAACCCGATAGTTTGGGGACAATCATTTAATATTTTCAATGGGCGGAAGGATAGGAGAATAATCTGATATTGAAACAACACATACAATGACTGTTCGAGGAAATTTTCGTTTGATATTTAATTTTTATGAAGGATTCTTGGCGTGTAAATCTGTCTCAAATCTGATCGATTGAGCGTAGGTATCAAGTTAGGGGACAGCACTCGTCAGTCTATGAGGAGTTATCGTTGTAGTAAATGCATCAACCCGAAAGTTTCCGAATGACAAGAGTTATCTCCCATTTCGTCTATCTTACTGAAAACGACATGTTTGCCAGTTACGTTGCTTTCGCCGGAAATTTGAATATTCTGACCCGAATGCAACTGAAGTTGCGTAAGGGTTCTGTTGATCCAAAAATCAAAATATGCATGTGATAGAAGAATAATTTAGGAAGAAAATGAGTGCCTTTGTAAGGTATATAGTAATTTATTAATATTTTTAATTATTTTTTATCTAAAGTAGGGAAGGCAATTCAAGATGGCGACTTAGATCCCTTTAGGATTTTTCAGTATACGGATATGGATAGTAAACTGCACATTGCTAGAAAACAAAGAAATAGTGATGTCAACGTCAAATACGTTAATAAAGTAATACAAATAGACAGGAAATACTAAAAAAAAATTAAAAAACATTGATTAACAAAATTTTAATCTGCTAACCGAGTCCCTGTGAATTATTCTACAACATGCATTTATCCTAAAGCAACAACTATTATTCAACTCACCTATACCAATGGGGATCGTCTAGTACCTAACGGATTCATTTAATCGTACCTGTCCTGACGACACCCATCGTTGTCGCGTCTACTATTGGAGGCACTGAAATTACATGATTTGACCGGAGAGCGAAATAAACAATGGAAGCAATTTTAGCGAACCGCATCCCGGACTGAGGTTATGTCCTGAAATCGTTTCGATTTGTTGAAGATGATGGGTTAGTTTAACGACCTTGACTGGCTATAAAGCATTCGCACGGACGGCTAGATTTGTGTATTTCTCTGACTATTCAAGAAACGTCCCAAGACAGGAACGGAACATTATGTAAAATACATTAAACGAAATAATAGAACATAGTCGTAGATGCATTGCTTTAAAGTTGTGCTAATCTGTTAACTTTTAAAGTTGTCCACAGAGGGCAAGACTACATTATACTTATATCATGCCGATAACACAACTAAATATACGATGCTCACCATTTTTTTTATCCGTCCGGAGTCCATTCATTGAACTTTAAGGCACACGAAATTACCGGACTTTAGCTATATGTCCAGCCTACATTTGAGCAACTTCAAACCCCAATCAAATATAATATTTTTAACAGCGTACAAGTAACTTGGCATACAATATTCTTATGTGATGAGATCAAAGCATTCTCTATCAAATGTCTCCTTTTTGTTATACCAACATCTAGAACATACCCTTGAATTGGTGTCTAAAATATCTTATTCATTTCCTCCATCAATATTAGTCTTACCCGAAGAAATTGACAAAAAGTCAAGGTCCCGATAAAGGTATAAGGTATTTTTTTTTTTTTTTTTTAATTTCCGCTTTTGTATGAGTTAAAATACTAGTATTCAAATACATATGTAGCGCAATCCACACTCAAAAATTTTTTTTTTTTTATTGATAACATCCCGAATCAAGATTTAGACAACTGTGAACCAACTGTTTTGCCGTTTCATTGATCATAAAAGAGAGATTTGTGAGACGAAACTTCGGTCACATCCGTTTAAAACTAGAATGCGATTTATGCAGTATATTGTAGAGAACTTGTCCGGCATTGAAGAGAGCAACCACGACGACGATCTATCTTTATTGAGCGAAGTGAAGGACTGTTGTGCATATCCTAGATGCGTACATAGTGGTACACGTCACAGAGTAGAACAGAATGTAATCTTTGTGACAAAGGCCTTCCTTCGGAAGGGCTTCATTCGTTTGCATGAATACTGTAGAGGATTTTATTATTCCTGCCAACGTTTCCCCATTAAAATAAATCATAAATAAATTTGACCAGATAATGTATATTTCTTTCAGGCAAAGAATGCGTAATTGGACGATATTTCGTTGATTTATTTTGGTATTAAACGCAACATTCAGCACTATTGTGTATTTCGTGGTGGTCAGATTTTATTTAAGAATTGAATGTTCTTTTGTAATTCGTTGGGGTGTAAAAGCGTTGACTGAAGTACATTTTGTATGAAGCGCGGAAGCGCTTCATTCTATTCTAAAATGTACGCACGGTCAACGCTTTACAACCCTATGAAATTACCAAAAAGAAGCATTCAATACTTATAATTACTTTTTTTCGCTATGATCATGAATTAACCACTTTTAAATTGCGATTTTCCGAAAATCCGTCCAGTGACAGAATTCTATGTAAAAATAATATTCATTTCCAATTTAACGATAGGAAAGTACAAGGGGTTTACCGGATTTGTGTTTGCTGGTTTGCTGTCTTAATCATATATGTATGAGTATGGCAAGCCGAATTTCACACAAATTCATGATATCATGTATATTTTAAAATCTAATTTACTTTTGAATCAGAATTAAATAGTTTGTACATAAGTATATGCCAAACAAAATTTACATAAATTCAGTACATTTTGAACTTAATAATTGAACATAACGGCTATGTGTTGAATAACGTTAACGATGGCACAAGGTTTTCAATCGCATTCGTCGACGTTGTAGATATAGAATAACCATACATTGTCTCGAAATATAAATTTTATTTGTACAAGGCTTAGAAACAGGTAGAAAGCGAGGCTTTGCCGAGCATTTCTATCATGTTTTGAGCCGAGTACAAATAAAATTTATATTTCGAGAAAAGTTATGGTTATTCTTTATATACTGCAACTCCTACAACTGTTTCAAATAAAACATTTAGGGTAAAAAACCAAAATTTTTTAATTTGGAGCGAACGATGTAAACATTCCGCGAACCTGCACTTTTAATGACGTCATAAATAAAACTCTACGGAAACGCATTGCCAACGTCATAAACAAGGCGATATACGGTCAGTGACTGTATATCACAAATGAATCTATACGGTCAATGCAATTTGATTGCGAAAACAGCACAGCTGCAGTATATTATAATTAAGCAACGTCATAAACGTAACGTTATTTTGGAAAACTCCCATTAAATGTCTACGTACCCTGACAACTTAAATTTATGTGTTACGACATGTCGCAACTAACAATTTTGTAAAAGATTTCTGAAAATAAGTGATAACAAGCCAGAATCAAAATTTAGAAAATGACCTTGACCTTTGACCTTGACCTTATTTTCTTTCTTTTTTGGACCAAGGACCTCAAATTAAAAGACCATAGGTCTCTATCACTTATGGTTTACCAGTTAGAAATGCATATCACTTATATCAAATGCATAAGGGGAATAACTCTCATATGGAGTCTCCGGATAGCTTCCGTCAAAATTAATCAAAACATCCTGAGGATATAACGAGCAATTTGATAAAATAAATTTGTCGTAATGTTATACTGCTGCGATATAACTATTTTGGATAAAAGGAAACTATATATTACTTTGCATAATTTTATTCAAAAAATTTACACGTGTGATTGAGATAAGGTAATTGCACTTAGAAAACTGTGGTATATCCAGAAATATTTTATTAAAAATTTTCAATTATTTTGGTTTGTTTTAAGCATTTTTGTGGAAATTCTTTTTGTTATAAAGTTCACCGCACTTTATTACCATATCATCTGTTACAGTAATTATAATTGACAGATCAGCAACTCTCACATGTCTGTACGTTCTTAAATAAACATAATTAAATAGATCAATTGAAGTTCTTATACACATGTTGTCATTCTGTAGTCTGACCATTAAACGATGTACTTGTTAATAAATTAGTTATAGAAACTGGATTGTATTATTATATAGCAAATATATTACACATTTTGGCGACGAGGTAAAAACTGAATAAATGTGAATTTCTACAAGTGACAATGCCGACTTACGGGAAATTAGACTCTTTTGATGAATCCGAAAATTGGACACAATATGTAGAACGTATGGAACATTATTTTAATACTAATGAGATAGACGAAGAAGACCAGAAAAGGGATATTTTCTTAAGTGTATGTGGGAAGAATACCTACAAATTAATAAGGGATTTATTAGCACCAGCCAAACCAGGAACGAAATCACTGGCCGATTTAACAAAACTAGTGAAAGACCACCGAGATCCAGTACCATCAGAAATTATTCAAAGATTTAAATTTAACAGTAGAACAAGGCACAGCGATGAGTCAGTGAGGACATTTATTGCAGCACTAAGAAGTCTGACAGAACACTGTAATTATGGTGACACGTTAAACGCGATGTTACGAGACAGGTTAGTCGTCGGAATAAAGAGTGACCGCATACAGAGGAGGCTGTTAGCAGAGCCGAATTTAACTTTTGACAAGGCATTGGAAATTGCTACCGCTATGGAGACTGCTGAGAAGAACGCACAAGACATCCAACGAGTGGGACAAATGCAACATTTCAGAAACAAGTCAACAAAGTTTCAAAATCATATACAAGAAACAACTCTGGAAATTCGAAACAAGGAGATTGTTACCGATGTGGAGGAAATCACTTAGCCGCTGATTGCAGGTTTAAGGATGCAAAATGCCACAGTTGTAAAAAGAAAGGACATATCGCAAAGAAATGCCGTAACAAATCTGCCAATGGGAATTTAAGTGAAAATCACAGAGTTTAAATCACGTTTTAAACCACGTGCTCATTTCATGGAGCAGGATGAAAGTAGCGAAAGTGAAAGTGAAAATGAAGTTTACTCAGTTTTTCATTTTGGAAATAAATCTAATGAGGCATATAAAGTGCAAATCAATGTGAATGAATGTGAAATAGCCATGGAAATAGATACCGGAGCGTCAGTTTCTATCATGAGCGAGGATACTTACAAGGATTACAAGTCGAAATTCAGAATCGAACCGACAAGTGCTAAACTCCGAACATACATGGGAGAGCAGATTCCTGTAATAGGACGTGCAATCGTCAATGTCAACTACAAGAAGGAAAGCGCAAAATTACCATTACTGATAGTGAAGCGTAAAGGTCCGAATTTACTTGGCCGAGACTGGTTGAACAAACTCCAACTGGATTGGAAGGATATTTTCTCCGTCGTTGGAAGTGATAATCAACCGAGTGATTTAAATGTGATCTTGGAAGCAAATAAGGAGGTTTTCAAAGATGAACTTGAACTGTAAAAGGCATGAAAGCCAAGATTTATGTTGATGAGAGTGGCGTACCGAAATATTTCAAGGCTCGCCCTTTGCCGTATGCGTTGAAGGATAAAGTGGAGATGGAACTTGAACGTCTTGAGAAGGAGGGTCAGATTCAGCAAGTGGAATTTTCCGACTGGGCCGCTCCGATAGTACCTGTAGTTAAGGAGAACGGATCTATTAGAATTTGTGGTGACTACAAGGAAACCGTTAATGCTGTTTCAAAGTTGGATAATTATCCGATTCCTAAAACTGAGGATTTATACGCAACGCTTGGAGGAGGACAAGAATATACAAAATTGGATTTAAATCAAGCATACCAACAAATTGAACTTGATGAGGACAGTAAAAGGTATGTGACTATAAACACGCACAAGGGTTTATTCAGATACAATAGACTTCCGTATGGTGTAGCGTCCAGCCCAGGTATTTTCCAGAGAACACTTGAAAATGTTGTTCATAGATATCCTGGGACTATTATACTAGTATAATAGTCCCAGGTATATCCAATGTTTTGGTTCGAGTAGATGATATACTGATAACGGGTAAAACAAGGGAGGAACATCTAAATACTCTTTCTGAGGTTTTGTCTAGATTTAAGAGAATCGGAATTCGGTTAAAGAAACAGAAGTGTGTGTTCATGGCCGAAGAAGTTGTTTGTTTGGGATTTAAAGTAAACAAACACGGAATCTATCCAGTGGAGAGTAAAGTTGAGGCGATCGATAAAGCCCCAAGTCCGACAAACGTGACAGAACTGAAAGCTTATCTTGGAATGCTGAACTATTACAATAGATTCTTAGCGAATTTGTCTCACTTGTTAAAGCCGCTACATGTACTTCTACAGAAAGACACAAACTGGAATTGGGAAAAAGAACAGGAAAAAGCGTTCATAGAGTCAAAACAGCTGTTGAAATCCGCATCAGTACTTGTACATTTCGATCCTAAAAAGAAATTAATCTTAGCATGTGATGCATCTCCGTATGGAGTAGGGGCCGTACTTTCGCATAAAATGGACGACGGCAGTGACAAACCAATATCTTATACATCTCGAACACTTACATCAGCAGAGAAGAATTATTCCGTTCTTGAGAAGGAGAGTCTGGCCATAATATTTGGTATCAAGAAATTTCATCAATATTTGTATGGACACCCCGTTACAATCATAACCGATCACAAGCCGCTTATAGGTTTATTTCGAGAAGATAAACCTATACCGACAATGGCCGCATCTCGAATTCAAAGGTGGGCACTGACTTTAGCTGCATATGAGTACACGATTGTATACAAAGAAGGGAGTTTGAATGGTAATGCGGATGGACTAAGTAGACTACCGCTGAAAACAAACATTGAAAAGACACCAACGCCAGGTGATACTATATTATTAATGGAACATTTAGCCACTACGCCAGTTGATGTTAAACAAATTCAAAAGTGGACACGCAAGGACACAATACTGTCTATGGTGCTAAGATACATTTTGAATGGATGGCCGTCAAAATGTCCCATTGAAGACATAAGACCGTATTATAGTAGAAAAAATTAACTGTGTAGTCAGGACGGATGCATATTGTGGGGAGGAAGAGTAATTATACCACAACCAGGACGTGAGGCCATGTTAAATGAATTACACCAAGGACATCCAGGGATTACTAGAATGAAAAGTCTAGGAAGAAGCTATATATGGTGGCCGGGAATGGACAATGACTTGGAATTAACTGTAGTTAACTGTTACAGTTGTCAGGAAAACCGAAAATTACCAGAAGAAGCACCGTTACATCCGTGGGAATATCCGAGCCATCCGTGGTCAAGAATACATATAGACTTTGCAGGACCATTCATGAACAAATCATTTCTAATTATGGTTGATGCGTATTCAAAATGGATCGACATACACGTCATGAATTCTATAACATCAGAGGCTACGATTGCAAAACTTCAACAAACGTTTGCAACACATGGATTATGTGATCTCATTATTAGTGATAATGGAGCCGCATTTACTAGTAAGGAATTCGCCGATTATGTGAAATCAAATGGAATTGAACATCGCACTTCCGCGCCGTGGCATCCAGCTAGTAATGGTTGTGCTGAACGAGCAGTTCAAAGTTTCAAAGAAGGTATGAAGAAAATCAAAGAAGGAACTGTCCAGGAAAAGTTGAACCGTTTTCTTTTCAACCACCGTATAACGCCACAAACAACGACAGGATTGGCACCATCAGAATGCTGATGAAAAGGAAACTCAAGTCACGTCTAGATTTAGTTTTTCTAAATACCAAGAAGCGAGTTCAGGAGAGACAACAAAAACAAAATATTATCACGACAAGAAATCTGTGAACAGACAAATTAATGTAGGACAGGAAATATTTGCCCGAAATTTTGCAATTGGTTCAAAGATTAAATGGATTCCGGGAGAAGTTATAAAACAATCAGGACCACTTTCATTTCATATCAAATTACCAGATGGACGTGTCATTCGTAGACATATTGATCACATCAGAGTACGAAATTTCGATTGCACAAACAACGAAAATGAAGAAAAACGTGACAATAACAGTGATTTGTTTGAGCCAGAAATAACTATACCGATAAGTACTCCTGAGACCGAACTACCGCAAATCGAGAAACCGTCAAACTTGACTGAACAAATGGAACCACGCTATCCGAAGAGAATAAGAAAAGAACCATCGCATTTTAAGGATTTTGTGTTGAATTAAATTGTTGATTTATAAAGAGGCATAATAATCCTCACAACCGTTTGAAGTGCATTAAATACTTCGCAGTGCATGTGTGTACATATCATTTAGTGTAAGAAATGACAACAAGACCAGTGCGAACATTTTTATTTTATTTTCTTAGTAGGACATTATAGTTCAGTGCAGACAAACTTTAACGAATGAATCTTTGTGATCTGACATTTTATTTGTTTTCAAACTGATATGGAGTTATCAATCAGTA
Source organism: Mytilus coruscus (assembly GCA_017311375.1). Taxonomy (NCBI): domain Eukaryota; kingdom Metazoa; phylum Mollusca; class Bivalvia; order Mytilida; family Mytilidae; genus Mytilus; species Mytilus coruscus. The sequence goes on along the minus strand of JAASAO010000535.1, from coordinate 4,077 downwards.
GCCGTGAAAAGACATTAATTTTCTGTAATTGAGTTAATTTGTTTTCAATTTGTTTTATCTAAGGCCGGAGAAGTGCGCACTTTATTACCATATATCATCTGTTACAATAATTATAATTGACAGTTCAGCAACTCTCGCATGTCTGTACGTTCTTAAATAAACATAATTAAATAGATCAATTGAAGTTCTTATACACATGTTGTCATTCTGTAGTCTGACCATCAAACGATGTACTTGTTAATAAATTAGTTATAGAAACTGGATTGTATTATTATATAGCAAATATATTACACTTTTAGCTGCATATACATGTAACATCAGAAGGGTACATTTTCCATTATTATGATATTCCAGAAACTACCACAGAAAAGCAGTTACGATCAAACAGATAATTTTTGTCGTTACTGAGAATACAAAAAGATTCAACAAGTCATTCACACAAGACATCATAACAATTGTTCTTCATTTTTGAGGAAAAACTATTATCAGCATTTATAATGACAAAATCTCTAAAATTTTCAATCATTCCAACTTAGTGATCTGAGTGTGAGAAATTATGGAGAAGCCTTGATATGAGCATGAACTGTTTCTGCTGGTTAACTGCATGCACTCTTGTTTATATATCTGAAGGAAAATAGCTATATTTTTATTGATATTTGTTTAAATCACTACTACTAGTATTTCCACTGTTTGGGATGTCAGTAAGGGAGCTACCATTTGATTTTTATGGGAGGGCAAGGATGAGCAACTTAGTAAAAAAAGGCAGGATGACAATTTGTGTACAAAATTCAGGATAAACTAGTAAAAAAAGGCAGGACCGAATAGAGTAAAAATAAAAGGCAGGACAGAAATTACAACTAAAAAAAGCAGGACAAATTTTTCATCCTAGCCCCATAAAATCAAATGGTAGCTCCTAAACAAGATTTCTTGGAAAGTTATCTTTCCTGTTAAAACTAGTACTTTATACCTGATATGTTTCAAATCTCCCAATATCATTACTGGAAGTGAAACTTTTCCCTTTAGGGGAATGATTTTATAATCTGCACAAAATTCTGTTTCAAATTTTGGTGATAATACCTTTGTCAAATTAAAATATTTTTCTACACAGCCAGTTACTCAAGTGTGAAGTGAGTAGATGTGAGTGAAAAGATTTTATTACCTGTGTATGATCATGTGATTAACAGGTTAAAATTTGGCTCCAAATTAGCCCTGTTATTTACTCTGACAAAGACTTGTATTTTGTCCTCAGACATTTTTGGGGACATGACCAATGATGAAGTATATCTAAATTTTAATGAGGAGTTTAAGGTAATTATTAATAATTCCTCCACCCTTAAATTTTCAGCTCCACCCTTAAATCTCCAGCACCACTCTTGAATTTCTCAGCACCACCCTTGAATTTTTGAAAATAGTGATGAAAAGATAAAATTTTTGACATTTTTACTTCAGATGTATAAATTCATGCCTTAATTACAATTTTTTTACAGTGGCTTTAATTTGTTTATCTTTTCCTAATTAACAGATTATGATCTTCAATAAAGATCTTGTGTGATTGTAATTTCAATATATTTTTTTCGTGAACACCACCCTTAAAATAAATTCTATGGTGATCCCTGATTTAGTTATACTTATTTGCTTCAGTGACTGATCTGTTTTGGATTTTAAATATTTATTTCAGAAAATTACTCAAGAATTGAATGATTTCACAATTTTTTATACAATAATCTGAATTAGGCTGGATGTGAAACAAAATGATGACTTTACACGATTTCTTCAATTTAATTATTTAATAGAGAAGTAAAATCTTCCAAATGTGTGTGCATGTCTACAAATTTTTCAAAAGTAACAGCATTAAGCTTTTAGTTTTAATCTAACCATACTAATATCTACAACAAAAGAAATAGAGGTCACATTCATGTACATGTATCTATCTATATTAGGACCAATTACAGTTTTGCCAATAGAATTTGGGTTGTTGTTTTACTGGTTAAAACCTTGTATTGTAGGGTCATTTGACTAAATGAATATCTTCAGTGGCGGATCCAGACATTTTCATAAGGGGCCCGCTCCAGTCATGCTTCAGTGATTCCCTAAATAACCAAATTTTTCCCACAAAGGGGACCCGGGCCCCTGGCCCCTAAATCCGCCTCTGATCTTTCCTCAGAATGTAGATTACGTATTCTGACCCTACATCAACTATCACAATGAAGAACAGGAATAAAAGCCCTGTTCATTTACAATTTTCTATGTTTTCTATGTATTGTGTGCGATTTTGTCCCATGTATATTTACTCCATATCCTTCATTTTCTATTACCTATATTACATTTTTCTTTGACTTGTTCTAATATCAAATGTTTCATTTCAGTTCTTGGATACTATGAACTTAGTCATCTAAATTGGTATTCAGATGCATTTAGGAAAGCCAGACAGAAAACTCCCATTATATAGACCCAGTGCATAATTAAAGGAATAGTCAATAGTAAATAAAAAAAAGTTATACAAACCATGTTTTTTTTACCTTTTGGATAACTAACAGGTTAATCAGATACTTATGATAATACTTTATTCCAAGAGCCAATAGAATTTAGAATGGAAACAGGGAAATTTGTGTCAAAGAGACAATAACCCGACCAAAGAGCAGAAGGCCATCAATGGGTCCTCAATGCAGCGAGAAAATTACGCACCTGGAGACGGGCTTTAGCTGGCCCTTAAACAATAATGTATACTTGTTCAGCGAAATGAACGCCACACTAAACTCAGAAACATGGCTTCAGCTGGCCCCTAAACAATAATGTATACCTGTTCAGCGAAATGAATGCCACACTAAACTCAGAAACAAATAAATGAACCAAAATTTATAAAAAACACACAGACTAACAAAGGCTAGAGGTTCCTGACTTGGGACAAGCGCCAAAATGCAACAGGATTAAACATGTTTTAGAGAGCTTACACAGGATACATAAATATAATGAAACAATATTACCCAGTATATCTACCAAAAGTTAGAATTTTTAAATTATATTCTTTTTAGGGAGCTACCATTTGATTTGTATTGGGGGGCTAGGATGAAATATTTTGTCCTGCATTTTTTTTAGTTGTAATCTCTGTCCTGCCTTTTTATTTTTCACTCTATTCTGTCCTGCTTTTTTTTTATTAGTTTATCCAGACTTTTTTTACATAAATTTTCATCCTGGCTTTTTTTTTGCTAAGTTGCTCATCCTGTCTTTTTTTTTTTTGCTGGAAACTCCTGTCCTGCCTTTTTTTTCAAATTTCATCCTAGCCCCTCCCACCATAAAAATCAAATGGTAGCTCCCTGAGGTTACACAATATATGAATATATAAGTGTACATGAAATACATAATAAATTATAATACAGTACAATATACATATGTAACATATAACAAGAACGTGAAATGATATACTATAAGAACACAATTTATGAAAACACATATACAAGGGTCTAGCTGGGGATTCCTTCATTTCTGTATTCTTTAATTTTTTAGGCCATTTTTCTCTATTCGTTATATTTCAGTGCCTCATTATTCACTTTTCTTTATTTTTTTGGTCCATTTTTCTATATTCTTTATATTTTTTTCCCTTTGTTCTCTATTCTGTAAACCCTATCCACACCCTCATATACTGTATAAATGTACATCAAAAAGTTTTCTGCTGATTTTAAAATATGTACCCAAATTATATAATTCTTTAATATTTGAGAGGGATAGCAACAGTAGCTGGATTAGTTGATATTCAAATAGATTTCTTTGTTAATTCCTTTTGATATACTTTTCCCAGATTTGACTACCCTATACTTTGGACATCAAAGTTATAAAGTGGTATTCATCTTCAATAAAGCTAATGATACAGTTTGTACATAATATATTATTTTCAGCAACATTATAATATCTGCCTGTTTCTATGCTTAAATTATGAGCTGATAAATAGTATTTACAAATATGTGCTGTATATTTATAATGTACAGGTCTATTTTAAAGAAAAATTGGATGTATGAAATTGTACTTTCTGTGGTTACTGAAATACAAGTCAGTTATAAAGACATTCAATTTTACCAAAGA
>JAASAO010000596.1:0-27102 GCA_017311375.1 Mytilus coruscus | reverse complement strand
TTGGTTCAAATTGGGGTCCAAAATTAAACTTTGTTTGATTTCAACAAAAATTGAATATATGGGGTTATTTGATATGCTGAATCTAACCATGTATTTAGATTCTTAATTTTTGGTCCCGTTTTCAAATTGGTCTACATTAAGGTCCAAAGGGTCCAAAATTAAACTTAATTTGATTTTAACAAAAATTGAATTCTTAGGGTTCTTTGATATGCTGAATCTAAACATGTCTTTAAATTTTTGATTATGGGCCCAGTTTTCAAGTTGGTCCAATTCGGGGTCCAAAATTAAACTTTGTTTGATTTCAACAAAAATTGAATATATTGGGTTCTTTGATATGCTGAATCTAACCATGTATTTAGATTTTTGATTTTTGGGCCCCATTATCAGCTTTGTCCACATTGAGGTCAAAAGGGTCCAAAATTAAACTTTGTTTGATTTCAACAAAAATTGAATATATGGGGTTCTTTGATATGCTGAATCTAACCGTGTATTTAGATTCTTAATTTTTGGTCCCGTTTTCAAATTGGTATACATTAAGGTCCAAAGGGTCCAAAATTAAACTTAGTTTGATTTTAACAAAATTGAATTCTTAGGGTTCTTTGATATGCTGAATCTAATCATGTATTTAGATTTTGATTATGGGACCAGTTTTCAAGTTGGTTCAAATTGGGGTCCAAAATTAAACTTTGTTTGATTTCAACAAAATTGAATATATGGGTTATTTGATATGCTGAATCTAACCATGTATTTAGATTCTTAATTTTTGGTCCCGTTTTCAAATTGGTCTACATTAAGGTCCAAAGGGTCCAAAATTAAACTTAATTTGATTTTAACAAAATTGAGTTCTTAGGGGTCTTTGATATGCTGAATCTAAACATGTCTTTAAATTTTTGATTATGGGCCCAGTTTTCAAGTTGGTCCAAATCGGGGTCCAAAATTAAACTTTGTTTGATTTCAACAAAATTGAATATATTGGGTTCTTTGATATGCTGAATCTAACCATGTATTTAGATTTTTGATTTTGGGCCCCATTATCAGCTTTGTCCACATTGAGGTCAAAAGGGTCCAAAATTAAACTTTGTTTGATTTCAACAAAATTGAATATATGGGGTTCTTTGATATGCTGAATCTAACCGTGTATTTAGATTCTTAATTTTTGGTCCTGTTTTCAAATTGGTATACATTAAGGTCCAAAGGGTCCAAAATTAAACTTAGTTTGATTTTAACAAAAACTGAATTCTTAGGGTTCTTTGATATGCTGAATCTAATCATGTATTTAGATTTTTGATTATGGGCCCAGTTTTCAAGTTGGTCCAAATTGGGGTCCAAAATTAAACTTTGTTTGATTTCAACAAAATTGAATATATGGGGTTCTTTGATATGCTGAATCTAACCATGTATTTAGATTCTTAATTTTGGTCCTGTTTTCAAATTGGTCTACATTAAGGTCCAAAGGGTCCAAAATTAAACTTAATTTGATTTTAACAAAATTGAATTCTTAGGGTTCTTTGATATGCTGAGTCTAAACATGTCTTTAAATTTTTGATTATGGGCCCAGTTTTCAAGTTGGTCCAAATCGGGTCAAAATTAAACTTTGTTTGATTTCAACAAAATTGAATATATTGGGTTCTTTGATATGCTGAATCTAACCATGTATTTAGATTTTTGATTTTTGGGCCCCATTATCAACTTTGTCCACATTGAGGTCAAAAGGGTCCAAAATTAAACTTTGTTTGATTTCAACAAAAATTGAATATATGGGGTTTTTTGATATGCTGAATCTAACCGTGTATTTAGATTCTTAATTTTTGGTCCCGTTTTCAAATTGGTATACATTAAGGTCCAAAGGGTCCAAAATTAAACTTTGTTTGATTTCATCAAAAATTGAACTCTTAGGGTTCTTTGATATGCTGAATCTAACCATGTATTTAGATTTTGGATATTGGACCATAATAGGTGAATGTCCAATTTAAAATTTTTAAGTTCTTAGACCACATTCATTCTGTGTCAGAAACCTATGCTGTGTCAAATAGTCAATCACAATCCAAATTCAGAGCTGTATCAAGCTTGAATGTTGTGTCCATACTTGCCCCAACTGTTCAGGGTTCGACCTCTGCGGTCGTATCAAGCTACGCCCTGCGAGCATTTTATTAAAGCTTTTGTGAATTAAAACTTGTCACTGATAAAGTTATGAAAAATGAATATTTTATATTTTCCTGCTAAAATTTTAAGTTGCTGATAATCTTGAACACAAGCACCAAAACGTAAAATCTGAAATTAAAAAAAACGAAAGAGAGCTTACGTCAATAGATATAAACAAGACGGACGGACGGACAACTGTATACCATAATACGTCCTGTCTAAATGGGCGTATACAAATAATAGCTCACTTCATCAGAAAGTCTTTATAATTCACATGTTTTGGTTTAACTCATTTTATTCCTAATTGCAGACCATCCAGCAGAAAAAAATACATAAAGTAACAGTTCTATGCCAAAGAAACAAAAAACCACACAAAAGGCAAATGATGATGAAAAGTAAGTAAATAATTGCCTTAAGCTGTTAAGAATTAAGTTTAATGAATTATTTATTCATTGATTCTAGAAAAGCTTTTACTTCATTGGAAAATCCAATGCAAATTATTATTATGTGCATTTAATTACTTGAAAAAGGGTTTATACAGTCAAATGATGTTTAAAATTACATTATTTTAAGTCTGACTGCTTTAAGCTTTTTGTTTAAAAAATTACTTATTCTAATTTTCAGAATTACGATCAATAGCTTTGAATGCAGAGGCATTATACCTATTGCAGAAAAACAGAGAAAAGGGGTATGTCTTTTTTTTTAAATAAACAAAATATATATTAATGTACCATATACTTTTCTGTTAAAATGATTATGAAGCAAATGTGTTGGATTTTTTATTTTAAGAGATATTCATGATATTAGAGCTATATTTTGGTTTACTGAGCACCTGAACATATAAACTGTCCTTTTATGAGATTATAGACAAATTGGTATGTAGGAATTCAGGGGCGGATCCAGCCATTTTAAAAGGGGGGTCCCAACCCAGGAGAAAGGGGGAGTTCCAACCATATGTCCCCATTCAAATGCATTGATCGGCCCAAAAAAAGAGGGGTTCCAACCCGGAACCCTCCCCTGGATCCGCCACTGGGATTAGTATCTAATTGGATAAACTTTCATTATAATCTGTAATTCTTTTAACATAAAATGTCAAATGAATGTTAATAATATTTATACAATATTTTGAATACATGACTATCTATACATTTTCATACTATTACTTTTAGAATGTCCTCACAGAAGTATGTAATGTCTAAGAATCTAAAGGCACAGAGAGAATCTTCGAGTTTGACTCAGTCAGAGTCAGAGGATGAATCAATTGTATCACCATCTATCAGGTATATTTATAACTATCTTAAACTTTCAACTGAAAAGGCAACTATACAAATTTGTCAAGTTTTTAAGAGAAATCCCATTTTGTTTAAAAAAGTTCTTTTTCTATTGGGAAATAATGATTGGATGATTGATTGTCAGCGTTTGGCACATTATTTCTAACAATGTTATGTTGTTTAAACATTGCAATAATGTCTTTTGATTTGGTGGAGTAACTAGCATTTTTTCTTTGGCACTAAGCTAATATGTACTTATAACTTCTTACACATTAATTCACATTGACAGGATGAAGTTAGCTAAAGCACCCTACAACCCAAAACCTAACTAACTCTTTACTGTCAAGGGGTCCAATTTAGATAATTCTTATTTTTTAACTGTTTGATATACTAGTACATCAAATGTTTTTAAGTAAAATGTATCTATCTTCTGCAGTGATCAACCCACAAATGAAAAGAAAAAAAATCAAAATGGTGGTAATTCAGTAAAAGTAACTCCTAAGAGTCATTCAATGAGTAAAATTCAGTCCGACAAAGAGGAAGATCTTCTCAGGTAAATGTCTATCCTTATTAAAGCAGGAAAATTTTATTGAAAAAAAATGTTAGGTATTTTAATTAAGAATAGATTTAAAAGATTGGGCAGAAAAATATATATTTATACATTTTACGTGAATTATATTGGGAAAACTTGCTTTGACTTAAACACTGATTAGCCGAACATTTATGGACTTTAATAACTGTGTTTTTTTGTTGACTTTATACTTAATCCAGTTTTGTATATTTTTGCTTTTTTAGTAGAGCTTCCCCAAAAGAGAAAACAGTAACTCCTCATAGACAATCCCCTTTATTCAGAATGTTGGACACAGAATCTGAAGAAGAACAAGATCCACCATCAACTGTCAGGTAAAATGAAGCAATTGTTTTTTTCTTAAAGCATATAAAAAAGTATTTTGATAAGAAATTTGAAAGATAATAAATATTTGATATTTGCTTTGCTCAAATTTTTATATAGTGATAATCATTTTAGGAGAGTTTCCCCAAGAAAGAAATCCAAAACAAATGGAAAAAGTCAAAGTGACAGAGAAACAGAAGATGAAGCAGATCTGCCACAAACTGCCAGAGATCCACCATCAACTGTCAGGTAAAATGAGGCAATTGTTTTTCTTAAAGCATGTAAAAAGTATTTTGATAAAAAAAAAAACAATTGAAAGATAATAAATATTTGATATTTTCTTTGCCCAAATTTTAATGTAGTGATAATCATTTTAGGAGAGTTTCCCCAAGAAAGAAATCCAAAACAAATGGAAAAAGTCAAAGTGACAGAGAAACAGAAGATGAAGCAGATCTGCCAAAAACTGCCAGGTACACAATTGTAATATTATGCAGATTTCTCAATATAAAATGTTTAAATATAACAATTTTGGAAAGAACTTTATATCACCCAACTCAGCTGAGAATGGAAATTATCAATCAGTAAGATCAAAGGAAAATTTCGTAAAATAGCGATAATCAATAATATCTTTAACCTTCAAGATTTATTTATTTATATATATTTTGTTATATTGTTTGTGGCTGTATCGCGGTCTCCAGTTTTTATGGTTATAGGAGTTCTTTATTTAAAACTACATTTCAGAATGTCCTATTGGTAATTTATAACTTCTCAATAAAACTTTTGAAAAGGTTATTTCATTTCTTTTTGTAAATTATTGTGTGCCTCTAAGACCCCCCTCCCCTCCCCACCCCACCCTGGCAATTTTGACAAGTAAATGATCAGGATGAGATATACACTTTAGTGTGTAAAATTATATATACATATACTACACATTGCAAGATCTTTAAACATTGATGCATACATTTTAAAACACATTTTACATTCATGTATTTCATAGTTTCATTTATTATCAATTTTGTAGTAAACTTCCACCAAAAAAGCGTTTATATATAAAGTCACCAACAAGTAACCATGGTAACTGTGAAAATGCTGGTAAATCAGTAAAAGTAACTCCGAAGAGACATTCAATGAGTAAAATTCAGTCAGACACAGAGGAAGATCTTCTCAGGTAAATGTCTATCCTTATGAAAGCATTGAACAAATATGTTACATATTTTAATTAAAGAATAGATTTAAAAGTTTGGGCAGAAAAATATATATTTGTTTCTGGTCATTTTAGATATAAATAGTGAATGTTCAGGTAAATGATTTTAGACATTTTCTTAAAACTTTTTACGTGAACAATATTGGGAAAATTTGCTTTGACCTAAACACTGATTAGCTAAATATGTATGGACTTTAATAACAGTGCTTAAACAAAAATGTTTATAAAATGTGTAAAGGAAAGAGGCAGAAAACAGAACTGTTTTTTTGCCTTTAAATCTTTTTTTGTTGACTTGATACTTAGTCCAGTTTTGTATATTTTTGCTTTTTTAGTAGAGCTTCCTCAAAGAAGAAAACAGTTACTCCTCATAGACAATCCCCTTTATTCAGAATGTTGGACACTGAATCTGAAGAAGAACAAGATCCACCATCAACTGTCAGGTAAAATGAAGCAATTGTTTTTTTCTTAAAGCATATAAAAAAGTATTTTGATGAATAAGAAATTTGAAAGATAATAAATGATTGATAAGCATGCTTCACATTTTCTTTGCCAAACTTTTAACAGTCTATAACTAATGAAAGTCACCATTTTGAATTGTAATATTGTTGGCATATAATTTCTTAAAATATAAACAAAAATGTCACATTTTGAACCTCAAAATATCCACTTTGTCAACATCTAAACAAAGAGTTATAGATATTTCCTAATTCATATTCAGTAATACAAGTGCTAATGTAATAAGAGGAAGAGAAGAAGATTTTAACAAAAATAATAAACGTCATATTATGATCAAAAGTCAGATATCTACAATTTACAGAAAGTCCTAATATAGAATTGGAATAAAAAAGGGTCTATTTTGAAATGACTTCAAATTAAGGATTATCTCCCTTATAGTTTTTTTTTATACGAACGCAAAAAAATTTTGCGGTCGTATATTGGTATGACGTTGGCGTCTTTATCGTCCGAAGACAAATTGGTTTTCGCACGATAACTTTAGTTTAAGTGAATGGATCTCTATGAAATTTTACCATAAGGTTCAATACCACAAAAGGAAGGTTGGGATTGATTTTAGGGGTTATGGTACCAACAGTTAAGGAATTAGGGGCCAAAAATAAGCATTTTTGTAACTTCCAGACAATTACTTGTGTGTTAGTGTATGGATCTCTCTGACATTATACCACAAGGTTCCATATCACAAAAGGAATGGTGGGATTGATTTTGCGGGTAATTGCCTCAAAATTTTAGGAATTAGGGGTAAAAATAGGGGCAAAAAACAAGCATTTTTCTAGTTTCATGACAATAACTTGTGTGTAAGTGTATGGATCTTTCTGAAATTGTACTACAAGGTTTCATATCACAAAGGGAAAGCTGGAATTGAGTTTGGGGGTAATTGCCCGAAACGTTTAGGAATTAGGGGCCAAAAAGGGGCCAAAAATAAGCATTTTTCTAGTTTCCAGACAATAACTTTTGTGTAAGAGTATGGATCTTTCTGAAATTGTACCACAAGGTTCTATACCAAAAAAGAAAGTTTGGGATTGATTTTGGGGGATATGGCCCCAACTGTTTAGGAATTAAGGGCCAAAAAGGGGCCAAAAACAATACTTTTCTAATACTTTGTATAAATTGCTTATTTTTTTAACAATTTCAATGGGGTTTTATTCTTGAATTCTTGGGGTTCTTTAATATGCTGTATCTAACTGTGTATTACGTTTTTGGATTTTGGGCCCTGTTTTTAAATTGGTCTGTATTAAGGTCCAAAGGGTCCAAAATTAAACTTAGTTTCATTTTAACAAAAATTGAATTCTTGGGGTTCTTTGATATGCTGAATCTAAACATGTATTTAGTTTTTTGATTATGGGCCCAGTTTTCAAGTTGGTCCAAATTGGGGTCCAAAATTAAACTTTGTTTCATTTCAACAAAAATTGAATATATGGGGTTCTTTGATATGCTGAATCTAACCATGTATTTAGATTTTTGATTTTTGGGCCCTGTCATCAAATTGGTCCACATTGAGGTCAAAAGGGTCCAAAATTAAACTTTTGTTTGATTTCATCAAAATTGAATTCTTGGGGTTCTTTGATATGCTGAATCTAACCATGTATTTAGATTTTGGATATTGGACCATAATAGGTAAATGTCCAATTTAAAATTTTTAAGTTCTTAGACCACATTCATTCTGTGTCAGAAACCTATGCTGTGTCAAATATTTAATCACAATCCCAATTCAGAGCTGTATCAAGCTTGAAGGTTGTGTCCATACTTGCCCCTTCTGTTCAGGGTTCGACCTCTGCGGTCGTCTCAAGCTGCGCCCTTCAGAGCATTTTATTAAATTTTCAAATGATTTGTGCTCCAGCATAAATGAAGAGATATGTTGAAAAATCACATCTGGTGCTGTAAAATTGGTACTGTTAAATTCATTGTTTTTATCTTTTTTGGATTTTAGAAGATCACCAAGAAAAAAGGCTGTAATCGAAGATAATTTAAATGAAGATAGCAGAAGCGGAGACAACAAACTGATGAGCAATTCACAAAAACTTTCTAGGTATGTATGTGAGAATTTTTCCAATAATCAGTGATAATGATAGTTATTTTGAACATGTTATCTAATTTACTTCAAATTAAAAAAAGTGATCTGTTTCTTAGTTTCATGTTCATTATTTGATCATATTTTTATTAGTTATTTTTCTTCTTCAGAAAAAGTCATTCACAGCCAAAAGACCAAGAAGCAGACTCAGAAGAAGAAGAAGCATTTGAATGGTAATTGCATAACAATTTGATCTCCTATTTGCAAACAAGCTAAAATTTATACTGCTTATTCATTTTACTTTAGTTTATACAATTACAACTAATAATTCAAGGTTTTTTATTGAAATTAATGTTAACCGACTAAAATATAATTTGAGTGTTATGATCAAATGATTAAAAGGGACCTAATAGTAAAACAAAATCCTCTCAGGTCAACTTTGCATGGAAAAGTTAGAACCTGAGTTGATGGACATAAATTCTTAATTTTAAGAAAGATATCAGTAACTTGTAAATCATGTCGGTACTGAAGCAGTAATGAGGAGGGTCGGAGGGTCCTGATCCCGATATCCTGAGCTTAAAACACCCGATCCCGACGTCCCGAAAAGGTCCTGCCCCCGCCCTCAGTAATAAAACTCTTAGATGTATAGTTAAGAACAAGATATTTTAAAACAAAAATGTAATTAGAAAATCTTAATATTCTACTTAACTATGTTTATTTTTATCACAGGATTAAACAGAATATGCAAAACTGGCCTCCAAAGTTAAAACCTTTGCCAATTCTGAAAAGAGGATTGAGAAGCTAGAGGAAGAAGTTAAAAATTGAAGAAAAAGTTCATTCCATGAAACACCATGAGCCAGAAATCGTAGAGGATGAACTTATTCTTTACAACACAAAGAATAGTTCAGATGTCAAGAAAATTATAAGCAACAAAAGTGACTTTCAGTCATGTGTCAAAGATGTTTTCCTGTTCATTTTTGGAGAAAACTATCTGATTGATCATAGTATAAAAGGAAGAAAAGCCAATGCAAAGCACGAAGTCAAGCCAGCATTAGATAGGCCTACATATGATTTTTTGACAATAACAATTTTAGAAAAATTCCCAGATAAATGTGAAAAAGATATCATAGCAAAATTACAAAATGTTCAAAAGGCTATCAGACTTAAAAAAACATCTGCAAATAAGTAAAAATTATGTATGATTATCACTTTGCTCCATTAGATTTGCTTGTCTTTAGTTTAAAAATAGATCTGAAAACACATAGATCAAGGGAAGGTTTGGATTAAATGGTGGACAATTTTGCTTGCTTTTAATGAAATTTATTGTAAATTCATATTTTACAGCTATCATGATTAAAAAATATTTCAAACTTAAATTTCTGTATTTGCTTTTGGTTTTAACATACTAAATGTATACATGTTTTTCTTTGGAAAGAATTTTCAGGCAGAATTGCTATCATGGTTATTCTAGAATATTCCTTAAAATTCAACTCTCAAGGACACTTATTTCAAATTCATTCTAGAATATTTAATCATTTTATATTCACGGTTATTCTAGAATATTCAACTATTCAATTTTATATTCATGGTTATTCTAGAATATTCAACCCTTCTTCAATATTCATGGTTATTCTAGAATATTCAACCATTCAATATGCATGGTTATTCTAGAATATTCAACCATTCAATATTCATGGTTATTCTAGAATATTCAACTGTTCAGTATTCATCAAATATTCACATTCAAGGTTATTCTAGAGTATGTATTTAGCATTCAATATTGGGATATATATATTTTCACATTCATGGTGATTCTAGAATATTTTATCATCCATTAGTCATGGACATCCTATTTCATATTCATGAATATTCTATAGATAATTATTCATGTTAATTCTTGGTTATTCAGTTCATACAATATTCATGTATATTCAAGCTTATTCAGTTCATACAATATTCATGTATATTCAAGGTGCCATTTAACATTCATGAATATTCATGAATATTCATGAATTGTTACCATGAATATTCATGAATAATTCAAGGTAATGAAAGCAGGATTTTCCAACGACTAAAATTCCATAACTCTGCATCTTATATAAAAATAAATAGGGATGATACTCCGCTTGCATATCATATTAAGTTATAAAGGAAGATAACTGAAGAACGGTAAAATTTATGCTACCAAAATTTGAACTTGATCTGATTTTGTTGTAAAAGTATTGTGTTAAATTTTAATAAAATTTGGTTGAGGCAAACTTAAGTTAGAGGACGGAAACGAAAAATTCATCATGTTTTCCATTTGTAAAGGACATAACTCTAGAACAGTAAAAGTGACACCACCAAAATTCAAACTGTTTTTGTGGTAATAAGCATTGTGTGCAAATTTCATAACATTTGGTTGAGGCAAATTAAAGATAAAGTTAGAGAGCGAGAAACCAAAATTCAGCAATTTTTCCATTTGTAAAGGGCATAACTCTAGAACGGTACAACTGACACCACCAAAATTCACACTTGAAATGAGTATTGTGGTAATAAGCTTTTGTAAAATTTTTATAACATTTGGTTGAGGCAAACTAAATTAGAGAACAAAACCAACTTTGGGACAGACGGACAGACGGACAGACGGTCAAGGCTAAAACATAATGCCCCTCCACTATGGGTCATAAAATGAAAAGGAGTTTATGTCAATATATAAAACAATTCACCAAAGTTTCATAAAAATTGGTGAAAGCACTCTTAAGAATATCCAAAGTCCCAATATACAACAAAACTTAAATCAGAATTTTTTAAATTGAAAGGAAATTATCATATGTTAATTGGCAATATTAATAAATGCATGCAAAATTTCTGAAATTAACAGTATACAGGCTTTTAACCCCACCATATTTTTGCACCTGTCCCAAGTCAGGAGCTTATGGCATTTGTCAGTTTTGTATGATTTTTAATTTTAGTTTCTTTTATATATTTCCGAGTTTAGTACATGTAGTATGACGTCCATTATCACTGAACTAGTATACATTTTTGTTAAGGGGCCAGCTAAAGCACGCCTCAGGTTGTGGGATTTTCTCGCTGCATTGAAGACCCATTGGTGACCTTCGGCTGTTATCTGCTCTTTGGTCGGGTTGTTGTCTCTGAGACTGACACGTTCCCCATTTCTATTTTCAATTTTATTTTAAATTCTATTATAAATGTTAGGCTTCTTGTTGATTTGTTTTACATTTGTCATTTCGAGGCCTTTTATTATATTTACAGCTTTCTATATGGTGTGAATTTTGCTCATTGTTGATGGTCGTACGATTATCTATAGCTCAGCAAAGTAACATCACAACTGTTTCCAAGTTTGTGGAGTCAGAGGACTATTCATCTTTCCAACTTTCGGATCATTTGTTGATTTTTCATGGACATATGTGCCATTCCAATATGAAATAGCTATGTATTAATAAAACCTTTACACTAGGATACTCATTTGGGAACTAATGATTTGGTGGGTTTCCTAGTACAGATAATTATGACGTCTGGCAAGGCTATTTTATTTTTTCTGGGACGCCTAAAAGCCTTGCAAGGCGTCATAATTATTTTGACTAGGTTTTCCCACCATCGACATCGTTGTCCTGTGGAAGAAAAGAGTTTGGCGCATTAACAAAAAGATCATGTCTGTGGTGACAGGTTAGTGAGTGTGCTTACCAATGTTTGAATTTTATGAGCCTTCTTTTTGAATATTTTTTTTCATTTTTTGGTACAATACTGACGTCGAGTGCTGTTGTGCTGTTTATTTTTTACAAAAGCGATCAAGTAATGCAGGGGAAGGAAACTTACTTAAAAGACCAAAATGAGCCGCAACTAATAGGTACATAAATATTTTACTTTGCAGTCAGTATCCCGATATACATGTATATACAGTTACTCTTAGACTCATTTCACAGAAAAATCGTACAAATGAAAATACTCGTTAGTCATGAACATTTTAGATCACTTAGAATTTAGATTTTATAACTTAAATTACGAAAGATGATAATTTGTCAAATGAGCCCCTGTAACCAGGTGCTGCATTTTTTTGCACGCGTCGGGATCTGACAGAGCTTTCAAGAGCTATTTCTGTTACTGTGAGTTTATTATATATTTATCACAAAAAGCTAATGCTAATTTCTTTTCTTTTAATATGAAGCCCCCAACCCCTCCTCCAGCTTATCTGATTAACTTACGATCACTCTGAGTAAAGAAAGTAAGTCACAATTGCTTATATCAGGTATTTTAAATTCTGGTTGATAGTTGTCTCATCACCAATCATACTACATCTCCTTATTTTTTTTACTAGAAAGCTTTATTTAGATGCGGTATAGTGATGAATGTGTAAATATGCAGCATGCTTGTAAATAATTGTTAAAATACAGCACAAAAGATGCATAATATATCAAACTCGAGTCAACGCCATGTCAAAAACTAAAAAAAAACAACCTGACCAAATAACAAATAGTCTATAAAAACAACTATAGCATACCAAAATATATAATTTGTAAAGACTTGCGTGCAACTAGGCCTATAGCTCTATGTTCTTATAGATCTCATAACATCACGATTAAAAGTCAGATTGTGTGTGTGTAAGTTTATTAGAAAATTCAACGAGACACGTCCTAATCAGGTAAAATCCAAAATAACAATATACAAATTCAGATCTACTGCCTGTTGTTATTGCTTACATGATTGTATATTGCCAAACCCCAACATCGTGAATAGATAGATATGTTTGGTACGGGATGGCGGCTTCGAAGCGGAGACAAAAGACCCAGATAAATGAAAGTGTAGAATTTTGTTGTTGAGATTTTTTTAAAGAACTAGATTCATATATCAGAATTTGAATATAGCATCTCGTTTTCTTTAGATAAATTGTTAGCTATTACTGGCTATAATAATTACCCCATTATAAGTATTCGCAAAACATGAGGTTAATGATCAATGAATATGAAAACGCTTTATAAAGTATAAATATTGGTAAACTGACAGCAAGTCATAGAACAATTATAGTTCGAATAAATTAGTTTACAATAACTGTTGAAAGGTTATGAGAGAAAAATCTGGATGAATTTATTTTTATTAGAGTGATTTATTTTACAGTAAAGGCTTCATATTTTTTAATCAGTTATTTGTAAAAGAAAGGTGACATGTTTAACACCATGGAGCCAGTTAATTAACAAACTACTATGGTGGATTTTTTTCTTTACAATCATTGATCATTATTAATATTTAAGAATAACTTTTGTTTACAAATTCGTTTTAATAAATAATGGTTCAAGAAAAAAACTTCGACGTTTTTGAAAATTAGTCTGTTAGTTTCCAACGAAAAAAATATCTTAAAAACTGAACTGTGAGTTTTCAATCGTTACGTTTTGTTATACGTTTTTAGTGTTAATCTCAGCAAAGACAAATTTGATGATAAAAATCGATTTGTTGGTCTTTCGTAAAATTAAAAAAAACGTCACAATGAAATCTTATAAAAAAGAGGCGGGTGGGGGCATGGAAGAAATTCAATATTGATCCTTCAAGGGACAAGTGAACGCGGGAGATATTCATTCCTACTGTAAAATACTGAGTTTTGGTTGATTAATGTCGGTGTGTCTGACGTACCGGATTAATATCCAGTGGAAAATATTTAATGTGTGTTCATGACGAAAACAAATTAACAAAATTAACGATAAATATGATAGGTAGGTCTTAGATTGAGACCGCCCGTGATACGGTCGGAAAATTTCAACTGCCAATGAAAAAGGAGGGTCAGAAAATTGCATGGCCTAATAGAGATTTACAATAACTACCTGACTCCGAGTCAGAGTACGAGTACGACTACAAATCATACAGGTAAACTATAGGGTGATCTCAAAATAATTTGTACACTAATTAATTTTACCGTGTTAAATCTTTGCGTTGCAATGTGATAGGACAAACCATTCATCAAATTGATTTTTTACTGAATGGTTGAAGAAAACGCTTTTCATTCTCTCTTTATAACAGATTTTTTCAGATTTTCTAATACTTTCACAACAGTCTTTCGCTCTTGTTATCTGATCACTTCTGTATGTTCTCTATTCTACTGATGAATTATCTAAAGGAACTGAATAATACTATTGTTCATTTTGTTTGTATTTTTTTTTATTAAGCAACATTTTTCCCATTGTATATAGTCTTGGAGGATAGGATAAATATTTTCAATTGAATGATTGCAAATTGTTTCAACTCGTTTTGATCAGAAAACTTGTTTGTTTTTTTTTTTTTTTTTTTATAGCTGCGAGTGAATTGTAATGCATACTTTTGTTCGCATTTATTTTGATGAGAAAATAAAATCATTAGTTACATGAATGATTATGAATATTGAAACAGCATTGACCTTCTTAGTCATTCCAATCATTCTCCCTGTCAAGTTAGCTTGCAATTGTTTGTCTGATTTAAGAAGTGTACAAAACAAGTCTGATAAAGAGCCAAACGACGCTTATTTTTTCCAAATAGACAAATCTACAAGATCTTTAACTTTTCAGCCTTTCGGCAATTGAAAGAGTGTTCTATATTAGCTTTTCATCTAACAATTTTAAGAAGAAAACATAAAATTGAGAACAATCGATACAAACGGTGACTGACGCAAAATAATGACTAACTTCATCCGGTAAGTAGATCAAAATGAAATAGAAAAAGAAGAAAGAATCAAAACGACGGGCTGAGTAGTGTGTGGGATGAACATTGATGGGATATGGAGGTGGATGTGGCTTCAGGGGAAATACTTTATTTGATAATATATACCCATGTATTTTTTTTAATTTTATTTCTGGAACTGTGCACTATAATGGTTTACTTTTATAAATTGTTATTTGGATGGAGAGTTGTCTCATTGGCACTCACACCACATCTTCCTATATCTATTAAAAGGAATACGTTTTAGTTTTCTCGTTTGGATTGTTTTACATATGCCATTTCGGGATCCTTTATGGCTAACTATGCTGTATGGTTTTTGCTCATTGTTGAAGTCCATACGCAAACCTATACATTTTGTAGTTTTAAACTAAGTCATTTGGTATCTGGTGGGAAGTTGTCTTATTGGAAATCATATCACTTCTTATTTTTAAATTATTCTTTGTTTTACGATTGTTTGACTTTTCGTATTTTGTTCTTCCTAAAACAAGAACAACTAAACACAAATAAACGATGTACAATCCAAAAATCATGCTTTAAAGGAGCAATGATAGATAAATAAATAAGACTTGTTGTTTTCATAGATTATGTTGTTTTACTTATTTGCGCAACGACAACATTGAACCATAACAGTTTCATCACTTTCAGCTGAATCTACATTCACACCTCTGCTTTTGAACAGACAGACTTATAACAGAATACCGAGTTTCCGTTGAACACGTTATTGGCGAGTTGAACTGCTATAAGTTCATGAGAACCCTTTGTAGGCATCCTTGTCACAAACTAAAAGCCATTGTTGAAGTTTGTGGGAGTTTGGTAAATCGCCGAAAACAACTTTTCAATTAGTATAAAATTATAAAAGCACAATGTTTACAATTTTTATTGTTTTGAGATAGCCCCATCATTTAAACTGTCTTACTATGACTCGTAGTCGGACTCGGGTCGAGTCAGACAGTTATTGTAAATCTCTAATACCAGGCTACTTACAGTCCACTCGGTGGGTACGTCTAAACACTGCTCAGGACCTCCTGAGTGCACTCAGGGCATACAATGTGCACTCAGGACCCTTTACAGTCATCGTATTTGCACACAGGATGGATGAAAATATTCGTTACACCTGCTTATTTAAGAGTTAAATTTTGGTAGAATTTGAAATCGAACTTAGATAGATATGTTAATTCTTATGAAATAATGAGGGCACGTGTCACTGATCACACAACTACTGAGTTGTGAATTATCCAATCAACAAAATTGATTGGATTATCTTTATTGTTGTTTATGAATTGTGTTGTCAGTACTGTGTTACGTTTAAAATGAATAACACGATGTTATTAAGTTTTGTGAAAGTTGCAGGTAGAGACTGAAAACATTTCCTTATGGAATGCACACTTTATGACGATATTCGATATAACCTTTTTCATGAATGTTCAAAATTTATTCAAGATTTTCACAACCTAGATATAGATAACAAATTTATTGAAATTATGAACTGGTCCTATATTTTCAATGACAATTTTAGAATTTAACCTTAATAAGACAGATCAGTATTTATTTATATGATTTGCTAAGTCTAATATCTTGGCTGCGTACATGTTGTCCTTGGTCTTTTCCTTTGGTTTGGCTTACGAGCAAGTTTCTGGGGTTTTGGTACTTTAAACTCTGTGCACGAAGACTAAGTCGTGGTTTGAACGGATTTCGTTTACTTACAAATTATTTAGAAATAATACCCAAATATGATAATTTTCAGAAAACGGAGACAAATTAATTTTTCAGAATTTATTTTCACATTGGAATTCGTTCGAGGCTTGTATTACAGCTAGACAAGAACAACTTTAATGAGAAAGATAAATGTTACTAAATGCGGATTTTAAAACATTCGTATTACTCAAGAATGAAATTACTGGACAAGAACGATAAAATGAGAAAGAACACTAACTATATGAGATTTGATTATTTGAAAAGCGTATTTTGGCAAGTACGGCTTCTACAGTTAAGAACGGGTTCCATTTACAAAACTCTTTATTCATGAAAAGTATGACAAATTTATTTCCTTTTCAAAATCGTTCAAAGGATTTATTACTGGACAAGAACGAGTTTCAATAGGGAATAAATCTAACTAAATGAAATTTTGATTGAATCGTTATGTTATACATACACAGCCTCTCATTGGTCAAAAGTGTTAATTATTTGAAAGAATCTCAAAGACAAGAAATTAGAACAAAACACACACACACAATTATATAAATAAGAATTAGAACGCAATGATACCATTTTTTTTTTTTTAATTCAACGCTATTTTTAGTGAGTGATCAGATTAACTGTTAGCTTGAAAGTAAATTATAAATGGTGTTTCACCGATTCTTTTTTTTTTTTACTATGGAATAATGCAATTAAAGTCTATTGTAATATATCTAGAGATATGAAAATACGAAAGAATTATTCTTCTTAATTTTTAACTAAGAATAAAACTAAACTTTTATTGCACGAAATTTTAATAAAATACGAAAATCTATACAAAGAAAATAATAACGATATTTTTTTTATCTATTAAGTTAATGAAATGAAATGAATTGAATGAAAATTTCCCAACTATATATGTAGATTTCTCATATTTCTCGACTGGCTTCAATTATTACAAACAAAAAGAAAAATGTTTATTTAACGGGTTTTTTCTAAAACAATATATCTTCATTGTTCTTTATTTTTCAAAAGACATCTTGATTTTGTTTGTTTGCCAAGCTTACTTGTATGAGGTTAGAACCATCACTAATCACTCCTAATTATTAAAGATCAAACGACCTAATCAACATGATAATTGGTATTCAATATAATCCTCGGTCATGCCTGACATATTTCACAAAATGGCGCGTGCCGATGAAAACAACAATAACTCCTTAAATGTTAAAATTAATTTATCAAAACAAAATTATTAGATGAAGAATTAAATTATCTATCGAATGCATACCTTCACCACTCACTAAAACATATATTTCATGTCCTGAATGCACTTTGTATGTCCTGAGTGCACTCAGGAGGTCCTGAGCGGTGTTTAGACGTACCGCCACTCGAAGAGTTGTTGCAAGGATTCAACGTCCCCATTCGGTCGTGGCTGAGCACAGCCCAATGGACGTTCCACTATCATTACTGCTAGATTTTTTTGCCGGTCAGAAGAATAATTTTAATTAATTTGGTTACACGTTCAGCAATAACTGATATAAATATGATATATTACCAATGATAAGGCCATATATTTGAAGCTGTTCAAAATTTTGTGCATTATAGGTACGTGTATCAGATCGGACATTTTTTTTAATTGTCCTACATTTTGTATATAAATAATCTTACTATAAGTTATCTCGGTCTAAACAAAATGTTACTATGGGTGTTCTAATGAGTTTTGTTTGATAATTTTTTGTTTAATTCAGTTAAAAGTTATTATTTTTTTTACACGAGAAGGTCTGCTAAAAAGTCTATGATGATCTTTTTTTTCAGCATAACAAACGGATACTCCTTAATGTACACTAGGTGGACTTTCCTCTGTTCCGATAAAGGCAGTGCAAGTCTTTCATTTAAAAGATTAAATCGTAGTTTTGCAAAGACGG
The DNA here is from genome assembly GCA_017311375.1 of Mytilus coruscus. Classification (NCBI taxonomy): domain Eukaryota; kingdom Metazoa; phylum Mollusca; class Bivalvia; order Mytilida; family Mytilidae; genus Mytilus; species Mytilus coruscus. The sequence continues at coordinate 8,789 of JAASAO010000596.1, read as the reverse complement.
CGGCACATCAGGCATTGACTTACCATTTTATAATTTGTAACAATTATGATTAACCATATGAGTTTATGAGTTATAACAAAAATTTTTTTTTGTACATCTTTATTTATAGATGAGATTTGAGAATGATATGAAAATAATAAAATATATATTACAAAAAAAAGTTATCTCAGGTCTAGTTATCTAGTATGAAATATATCCACTGAAATAAGCCCTTTAAAACACAAATCCCCGTTTACTCATTGCGAAGTTCAATTGCTAGTGTTTTTTAATCTTTTTTTAATGATTTTATTATATTATCTTTTGTGAAAATTTTGAGTGGTTAAACATGAAATGGACACCGATGCTACAAAGAAAATTTGTTTAATGTCATCTGTTGCAATATATACTAAGTATTACACGTGGACAGGATGTTCCCTGAAAATTAAGGTATTCAAAATAAGTTATACACACCCCAAGGGTACACGCCACTGTCATATGGAAAATTAATTGTTCACCAGTAAACTGGTAATCAGATGACTGACCATGCCACTTCAATTTAAAAAGTCTGTCGTTAGATCAAAATGAAATATTTATTTTAATTTAAAATTGAAGAACTAAAAGGATTTATCATAATTATGAAGGAAATGATTCAACAAAATCGGATTATTTCCCAAAAGATTATATTTTTAATCTTTCCGGGAAAATAGAAAACTGTATATATAAGGGTCCCATCAAGGATTTTATAGAAATCCTTGGTCTCATGAAATGGATCTCACACAGACATGCATAATTAAGATTTATACATTTATTGATTCTATGATTTGTTGAGAAATCAGGAGGGAAATATAACAAATATTTAGTTTTGATATTAAATTAAATTTACCTTTCCTCGCTATAATTCATTTGACATAACACTGAGGGAATTTAAGGGTTTGTCATTAGTATTTCACATGACTTATTGTTTTCGCGCTTCGCCTTGAAGCTCATTATTCAGACTGTTTCAGACAAGATGATGAAAATAACGTGCAAGGCATATATATATGCTAACAGTAACCCGGGACTTGATTTATATGTAATATCAGGGCGATTCCAGCCAGGATAAAGGGGTCCAGATATATGTCTCCATTAAATGCATTGATCGTTCACAAAAGGGAGTCCAACTCCGGATCCCATCCCCTTCGATCCGCCACTGATTGTGAATATAAATATAATTGTTACTTAAAAGTCATAGACTAGTACTAGCTCCGAGCACCTGTTTTGGGATATATACAGCTAATTAACCGTAAATAACTGCGAGATAATGAATAACAAGTTGATAATTGTCTCTTCTCTGCTAATTAATGTACCTGCAATTCACCTTGATTCATTTGTGAGACCACCGACACTAATAATATTACCTCAAAGTTAGAGGTTCTCCGTTACTGGGAACTTCATATCGGATCCAATCAATTTATTGGTTCCATTCCCCCTAGTATTAATGATCCATTTGCAGTGACGATGACAATCTAAAAAGGTATACTATACTCATTACTGTTGATTGTGCATGATAGCATACATGTATATGTCAACTCACTCATTTTGGGGTCGTTCCCAACCTGTACAATAGTCCAAATAATTATGACGCCTTGAATGACTATTTTATTTTTTTGCATTGATGCCATAAATGTAGGACTAGGCTAGTCCAAATAATTATGACGTCTTGAAAGGCTATTTTATTATTTTTCTGTGATGCCTTCCTTCTCTAAACATTCTTTTTAAGTTTGTATGGAGCTTGTGTACCTTTTTTGGTCTTCTGTCAGTCCCCTTTGATTTAAAGCCTTTAATACTGTATTTGTTTGTTACCGTGGTAATTATATTTCAAACATTATCTGATTATATGAATAAAACGCTGCAAGTATACAACAGCTGTACAAAGTCTTATTTGATTGTGACCGCAGACTTTATTATTATAGTCAATGTTTTACACAGGTGATTCAGTATTTAATGTAATAATGAATATGTTTCATTTTGTAGAGCAAAGCAGTATTGCATTGATGTCAACATTCTTCTAAGTAACTCATGATTTTATGTACTGTGCATATGTGTGAGTTGTAGTCGTATGCCTTTATATAATATACTGAGTTGCACATCAATCAACAGAATTTCACCAGATTTTATTAGGCTGTGAATGATTTAATGAAAAGAACAGGAAAATCTGATTATTTTATTAACATGCCCTTCAATTTATCATAAATCTACATATAGTAACATCATATCAGATGGTATTTGTTGACCTACCTTCTACTGTATTGTTATTCATTGCAATTTTCTTAAACTTAAACTAGGTCTCAAATCCTCCAACAACAAGGACTAGAGGCTTGATAGACTTACTAATTCAGTTTACTAGGTTATTTCTTTTCCTAGTATATATAGTCAACTAATCTAAAATGCTTAGTTTCATATCAAAATAAAAGAGAGACGAAAGATACCAAAGAAACATTCAAACTCATAACTTGAAAATATACTGACAATGCCAAGGGAAATAAAGAGAAAAACCAAAAGACAAACAACAGTATACACAACACAAAAACGAAAACTAAAGAAAGCAACACAGCCCACCAAAAACCAGGGTTCATCTCAGGTCGTCCTGAAGGGCCAACAGATCCTTCTCCACATGCGACACCAATTATGTTACTCCTATATTTGTTTTTCGTTAATTGTTCATTTTCTGAGGAGTTAGTTGTTTTTTTGGTCAAGTGTTTTGACTTATTTTTTCATAATCATAGTTCCTGATAGCCTTTTATGTATTATTACAATTTCCACGGTTGGAAATTAGATAGATAGCTGGGTATTTACAAATAAAGCCATAAAAGGCATGCTTTCAAATAAATGGTATTATTTACCCCTTGCACAGTTTGGAGCCTTTAGTTCAGTGGTTGTAGTTGGTTCATGTATGTCATTTTTGTTTTTGGTTAATTGTTTTGTTATAAATTAGGCCTTCAGTTTCTCAATTGAATTGTTCGTATCATTTATGTCTGGGCCTTTAATAGCCGACTATATGATATGGGTATTTCTCATTGTTGAAGGCTGTACAGTTGCCTATAATTGCTAACATCAACTTTATTTGAACTTTGGTTGATAGTTGTCTCATTGGGAATCATACCTCATCTCCTTATTTTTTATAATTTTATATAGGCCTTGTATGATTTTCAATTTTAGTTCATTTATATGTTTTGAAGTTTAGTATGACGTCCATTTTCACTGAACTAGTACACATTTTTGTTTAAGGGCCAGCTGAGGCCTTCCTCAGGGTGCTGGATTTTCTCGCTGTGTTGAAGACGCATTGGTGTCCTTTGTTTGTTTTCTTTCCTTTGGTTGGGTTGTTGTATCTTTGACACATTCCCCATCTCTATTCTCAATGTTAAAAAAAAAACTCAAATAGATTTTGTTATTCCTGCCTGTCTTTTGACTGTCCAAAGTGGGCATTTGGGAAACTCCTAGATGGTCTTTGTGCCCATGACATAGACTGGAATGCCACTTATTTTCTCCATCATAATAAATGAATATACAGTACCTTGGAAATATGAGTTAGTTTTACATAATGTTTTTTGCCATGTCAGAGCCTTTTAAAGCTTACTATATGCTATGGATTTTGCTCATAGTTGAAGGTTGAAAGGTGACCTTTTAATTGAATCAACAATATTTGAACTCTGGTAGATATAAGTCTCAGTAGCAATCATACCATATCTCATTATTCTTATAATTATAAGCGCTCAATGTAAAGATTATTTTTCAGAATCAATTTAAGGTACACTTGATAGTGCTCTTTCTTCATTATCTTTGGTTTTAGTATAAATTAAAATGCAAATTTTAAAGATGATAAAAGTGTTTCTAGTTTCAAATGGTTTTTTTATACTTGATGATATAGATTTTAAAAATTAGGGTTTTATGTCATAAAAATAATGAAAACAACATACAAATAGCTACAGCAAATTTATTTTCATGGTCTTGTGATAAAGTCTTTAATTGTACTTTAAATTCTCTTTTCTGTAAAATAATCCATCAAATATTGATTTGTTATTATTTCTACTATAAATATCAAAATTTACTCCAGCCAAGGACTCAAATATCATCTTGGCTTATTGTTATTACATGTATATGAGTGTTTTACATGTACAATTGATGATAGAAATATTTATATTTCAAGAGTTTTACCCACAATTCTGTACTGATATATTCAGGGAATATTATTGTAAGTGTAGATGTTTGACAAAATGCTCAGAACTATACAACTATACTGGTTATTGTTACTAGCTATAGTTAATAGGAAACAGAAATATGTATGAATACAAATTTATTTTCCTATGCAAAACTTTATATTTAATTTCATTGTGTAAATAATCTTTATTCTTAACCAAGTATGGTTAATTTACCAGCTTTGACAAAGTTACAGAATGACAGACAGTTATGAACTTATCAGATACAAGCAGTTTATGCTTACTCTACCTTATATAACCTGGGTTTTAAGAGGGTTTGTATTGAGTTTGTAGTCCATACAAAACTCTGAAACAGGGAAACATTCTTTTTGTTTTCAACACACCTATCTCATTCATTTATTTCAATTTGTCTGGTTTTGTGCATTGTTTTTTAGACTTCAGCTTTCTGACTCTCCATTTAAAATATATGGTATTATTTTTGTTGGAGTAAATATCTATAAGTGTTAACTTAATTATCTTATTATATATTTTAAGGATATCAAGCACAACAAAAGGAGGCTATATTTAACCAAAAGCTGGGTTTAATCCATTATTTTATTTTACTAAACTAGCATAGCCTTACTGTACATGTAAGAAAAACAACAAGTGCCAATCCATGGAAGGATAAATATTACTGCATACAGATGAAAAAATACAGATTTTTCAACTCGAGTTAATATTGTTAAATTTATACTTAATCTATAAAAAGGATTATGCATTATATAGGCTTTTTCTTTTAAACACACATTGTACACAGGAAGACACATTCATAATAGGGTAACAACTGATAGAAGCCAATTGAGAATTTCACTTACATTTTCATTGCACTTAACCCCACCCCACATTGTAACTTTGGATCTCTAAGTGTCTTCCCTGGTCCCATTATGTATGCATGTATCTATCATTCTATGATGAGTTTATTTAATGGAAAAGCCTTTAAAACAATAAGTGTTACCTGTTAGATTAATTTGACCTGTCATCATCGTCAAAACTTTTGGGTGTTTTTTCTTCCAAGATGATATACATGTATTGGATAGGATAACTGAAATATAATTTGCCTTAATTTAATAACATGCAATTTTTATGAGGTCAATATATATATACATGTATCTACCAGACTATACATTTTCTTAGAATTAAAGTAATTTTGCAAAGCTAAGAAACAAGTTCAAGTCGATATGCAAGGTTCAAAAGCATTTAGTCATACATGTATCTGTTTTGAAATAAAACCAAAGAAATTATATTTTCATATTGGCAATTCATGTCCCATTAATTAAGGGTACAAAAAAAATAACTCTTAAAACAAACCATTTGTACTAGATATTCAAGATATATTTCATATGCTTAAAAAATTGCTTAAAAACAGAAGTCAAAAAGTGATAAAATACATAGTGTTTGACATTTAGTTAAGTTTACATATATGTCTGCGGAACATGTCAGTAACTGCTAGTAGTCCTTTGTTAATTTATGTATCATTGTCATTTTGCTTAGTTTCTTTTGTTACCTATTCTGACATCAGACTATGACTTCTTTTTAAACTGAGATTTATTGTGCGTATAGCAGTGTGTTTGTTTTTCTACATTGGCTAAAGGTATAGGGGGAGGGTTGAGATCTCACAAAACATGTTTAACCCCACGGCATTTTTGCGCCTGTCCCAAGTCAGGAGCCTCTGACCTTTGTTAGTCTTGTATGATTTTTAATTTTAGTTCATTTATATATTTCTGAGTCTAGTAGGACGTTCATTATCACTGAACTAGTACACATTTTTGTTTAGGGGCCAGCTGACGCACGCCTCCAGATACGGGATTTTCTCGCTGTGAAGACCCATTGGTGGCCTTCTGCTGTTTTCTGCTCTTTGGTCGGGTTGTTGTCTCTCCCACACATTCCCCATTTCCATTCTCAATTTTTTGTTAATAATACAAATTACGTAATGACAGTCAGTTATCTGTGAGGTCTCTTCATTTCTGTATATACATTTGCACATTGCACAATCCTGGTATATATGATGAGTTTATTTGTTTGTTTTTCTCCAGCCATTCAATACAGATTATTGACCTGGAAAAGACTTTATTATGTCAGTATTTTACTATTCAAGATGCAACTCAATGCATATACTTTTATACTTAGATAGTTATAATATACTGTATTCTGTCGGTCATATTTTTTATTTCATTCTTAATTCTATTCAGTCTTTTATGGCAATCAACAATTGTTATAACGGTAAACCTGTATTTGTTTAATTGTTAATTTCATAAAGCTCAAGAACCTAACTTTCATACCTCTGTTTGAAATTGTATACAATTCAATGTGCATTCATAGAATTTCATAATTATAACGATTGTAGAAAGGTCCTGCTCTAAAAGTTAAAGTCATTTCATGTAATCACTGAACTCTTACATGTACAAAATGTGTGTTACAGGAATTTGTAATGCTTTTGTCTATGTTTTCTAAAATGTATTTATTAAACAAATCTGTGTTGCTTGTAGGGTACAACTCTTTATATTTTTATCAGGGAAAGTTGTCTCCATTTTATTCGATCATGTTTTGTGATTTTATAATAGGTGTGTAACTATTGATATGATACACAGTCAAGTACAATACATGCAAGTCTGCCTGCATTTCATTACAGCTGTAAAAGGTACATTGTAACATCATTTGAACTTATTTACCAGCCAGCATTATACATGATTTCTATTTATATAAGCTTTTTTGTTTCTTATCCTTTATTAGTGTTTATACTTACATAGTCTGACAGTCAGCTAGGTTGAATTCTCATATCAGCCCCTTGAATGGACAACAACATATTATAATTATATATGAAGGTTGATGAATAACGTAATGTCTTAAGGTAAGGCATGACACATTGACCAATTTGCTATTATCAATCTTATATTTGTAATTTGCTTGATGAATTGTTGTTTGCATAATGTCCAGTAGCAAATATTTCATATTGTATTTAAGACAAGAACAAATTCACATTAGGTTATGCAAAGTGCATTTGACAAGGAGGAGGTATAGAAATTCGACTGTCACTTGAAAATGAAGGAATGTTGGATATAGGTCAGAAATTTTGCCCGGTCACCTAGACTCCTTAAAGAATTGCATCAACATTCCTCTTAGCCAATCTGATGCGACTCTTGAGCATTGATTTAACTACCAGGAGGGGGTACAAATGATGACAAATTTTAGAAATACATGTCAACACTGGTAAATTTCTGCTACCGTTGGTGTCAAATTTGTTTAACTTTTACAGTGATTCGTCAAAATATCTTTGTTGTCATTTATCCGGGGTCTCAAAAACTTATCGTTTCCGTTATTTTTTTCGAAAAAAAATTAACATGATTCGTCCAAATCAATTGATTTCTTTCGTCGTCTTATAGTGTACATTTAATCGTCATGCACTTAAAATTACACCTAACATCATTTGGCAATATTTTTCACCTTTATTTATTATAAAGTTACCCTGAATACGACCCTCTTCACTCTGTTGTTGATAAATCGTCAGATCATGTTTTCGTACATCATATGAATTCTTACTATGCATGCTTTTTCCATGGAAATTATGAACACACTATGCATTCTAAATCGCATAGCCCATAATACGAGGATAACTTGTCTTGTTGCCCCAAATAATGGCAAATGCGCATTTCATTGATCGATGCATGAGGTAAGTATTTAAAAGTCCAAAACCTAATACAAACTGTCAAACATTTTATTTTATGATACTAGTTCTTACAACTTACATAACTTTTTGTACACCCTATACCTATACATGTGTAAAAATAACTACTTTTCCCTATCCCTTATAGAGACATTAGTAAACATGACCCTTCTGTAATCCTGATTAGATAATTGTCTAGTTTCCATGCTTGTCTTAAACGTCTCATTTTAGACTGAAACCCACAACTATGGTCAATCACTGCCACATGTGATGTCCATATTCCTGAAGTGTTTTTATTCCGGGAACACATGGTCAAGGTCATTACCAAATTTTAAAACGCCAACTAGGGACGAAACCAAAGATACAAAATCCAGACGCTATATTCATAATGCGTCTGGGTGATCGAGACTACATGATCAAATAAACAATTTGCTTCCCTCGCAATCAGGTTTTGTCCGTCTTTAGTCACGCCAAGTTTTAAGTGGAAAGGAGATTCCATTTGAAATGTATTAAAAGTAGGCATATCCTTTATATTAAGAACGGTTTAAAATAGGAAAACTAGAATTATTCGACATAAAAAAAAAACTTGACCTGAGACTACTATAACACATAGTAGAATGAATGAAACGCGGCAAATTCAATTTAAAACTACACTTTAAAACAAGTACCTTGTATTAGGCCTTTTCCTATCAAATTTGTTTGGAATGTTTTGCCTCCATGAATACATGAAAATGTATTCTGTTAAACTTTAATTGTATAAAATTAATTGACTGTTCTAATTCATGATACCTATGAAATGTCTTCCCCACATGTATAAATCACTCTTTTCCATTTTAAGAATATTTATTAACTGAAATAAAACTGTTCACTTACCTATATATAAATATTTATAAAACTTGAGTAGTTTTAATCAA
>JAASAO010003092.1:0-29022 GCA_017311375.1 Mytilus coruscus | reverse complement strand
AATGAAAAGACAAACAACAATACACATTGACCATATAATCTAAAGACTGGGCAATAATACATGTATGATACAAGTCAACACTGATAAACAAAATATTTAAAACCAATGGAACAACAACATGATTTCTCACAAACCACAGCAGTGATTATGTTATTCAGGTGTTCAGTAAGGGTAATCATCTCCACTTTATTCCAAGCTCATTAGTGTAAATAAATCTCTACCTTGACGTTTTCTCTTTGAAATATCACACATTATTATGATTGATAAAAAAAAAAAAAAAAAAAAAGTTATTGATTTAGAGTGTTTTAATGTTTACAGTCTGTCCAGTATGAGTGTTTCCCAGTTAAACATCAGATACAATAACCCATGTTTATCAAGGAAACAAATTCTTACAATTGTTTTCATCTGTGCTGGGTATTACAAGATTGCACTTCATTTTGTTTCTTATGATTTTGAACTTTGTTGTTTTGGGATACATTTAGTTCTCAATAAATGTTGTATGGTAATTAACTCTTAAAAATAAGCCCAAACTGCCTCATAAATTTTAAAACAAATTGATATATCAGGAAGAGGTATGATAAGAGCCATTATTTGGCCAAATACATGCTAAAATAGTAAAATACATGCTAAAATAGTAAAATGCATGCTAAAATAGTAAAATACATGCTAAAATATTTGGCCAAATACATCCTAAAATAGTAAAAACATGCCAAAATATTTGGCAAAATACATGCTAAAATAGTAAAATACATGCTAAAATAGTAAAATTTATTCAAGCCTATCAAATTACTGTTAATTTTATTGCATCAAAATCTTTGTAAAATACATATTGCAGTAAAAATCTTTTGGGGTAAAACCATATATCTAAATATTAAGGACAATATAACTAAATAATGCTTCTATTTTGCATACACTAGTAACGGGTTTTACTACTGAAACGGTCATTTTAAACTGAACAACTCTTAAATGCCTGAATTTACCGCAAGGAAAAATGTCAAGATCTTTTTCAGTTGTTCAGTACATGTTCAGTACACTAACTATCGCGATCGATTAAGTACCAGTCAGTACTGATTCAGGTAATTAAGAAAAAACGCGTAGCGTTAAATCTAGTACTGTTAAGTACATTTTAGTACACGTCAGTTCATCGATAGAATCGTTGTCCAGTACTTTTCAGTGTATCAAAATAATATGAGGATAGCTTCCCTTTGATTAGCAGAGGAATCGTAATAAAAAAAAGCGAAAAAAATGAATAACAATAATAAACAAATAAATATAAGGAGACATAATCGACAACGGGACTGTAGATACACGTTTTTGTTAACATGCGTTTCATTTTCATAAATTGGTAAAAATAACATGAATAATAACTGTTAAAATATTTGTATGGAACCATATGAAATTCTGATAATTATTCTTTAATGGGTACGCAATTATAAGATATTGTTGACTGTAAACTGAGAGTTCAGCCGTAAAGATTGGAATGATGAAAAATCCCGATAGCTTTCGAAAATATCCACGCTATGATTTCGCGCCATTTGTCTTTTGACAGTTACTTGCTGCACAGTCGTTTGAATTTTAGTGATAAATAAACAAAAAAAAAATAGAAAAAAGTCGCTAGATATATATATAATCACAGTCGTTTGAATTTTAGTGATAAATAAAAAAAAAAAAAAAAATAGAAAAGTCGCTAGATATATAATTATATATATATCTAGCGACTTTTTCTATTTTGTTTATTTATCACTAAAATTCAAACGACTGTTTATATATATCTAGCGACTTTTTATTTTGTTTTGTTTGTTTATTTATCACTAAAATCAAACGACTGTGGTTGCTGTGTCCGACTGAAGTAACGTAAGTACATATTTTGAAATCATTTTGACAGTTTCGATCGATATACATATACATTCCTTACTTTACAAGAGTGTTTGTTTGATCCGACGACTTTCACAAGAAGGGGTTTAGTTACACAACTGTTCATTGAAATTCCTGTTCTTCGACATTTAAAACAAAATAATCTAAAACGAGAAGCTGATCAATTTCAAGCATTAATGGTATAAAATTTAGCCTTAGCATCAAAATAAACATGGACAGCAGGGCGGATCCCCAACCCATAATAAAGGGGTTCCAACCTTATGTCTCCATTCAAAAGCATTGATCGTCTCAAACAGGGGTTCCAACCTGGAACACCCCTTTTTGAATCTCCCACTGGGCAGCCCAGCTGTGTAACATCAGTGACAAGCATAACAAGGGAGCTGCCTGTGGAAAACTTAACAATGTTTTATATGGAAAAGAAAAGCATTTGCTATACTAGTAAATGGTTATCAACATTTTATTTATACAACCAGAAGTCAACGTTTTATCTTTATACACCAATCTCGAGTTTTCTTAAGAAGGAGTTACCAAACAGCTGCCCCACGCAATCGGTTCCTACTGTGACATATTAACATAAGCATTGTGACATATGAAATTTACTGGAAAGTGCACACACTCGAAAGTTGTCCATTTTGATGTAAACAAAAAAACACTGTTATGTTAAAGTGGACCATGTGTCCCTTTCGGTTTGAAAATTTCCCATTAAAAGATAGTTACATTTGCACACAAAAAAAATTATATCACATTTGTGCACTTTAACCATTGTTAACCTATAGATCTACCTGTATATTTAGCATGATATTAAATACTCCAATCTTAATTGTCTAGGATTGTCAGTTTTACTATCAAAGGTTTGGTGGTTCTCTCATGGCACTCCAACTTACTCCACCAATATACATAGACCTCCAGGAAATTAGCACAATAGTCAAAATAGTGCTGAAAGTGGCGTTAAACACCAATCAATCAAAATATATATAATGTTTTCATGAATTTGATTACCTATACTGACTAGTTTTGCTTGTTAATCTAAATCTATAGGAAATTATGTGTTTTCAATACTCGTTGATTTTAAATTTGTATGGGAAAACAACAAACAATGATACACAGAAGAAGAAAAGGCTGTATATTTTATTGACGAATTTGGCATCACACCTAATTCTTTATAGTTTTTGAAATTTATGAATTTCCAGTGAAGTTGAACTTTACATCAATCTGTTGACTAGCTATTAAATGATCAGTCTGGAAGATAGTCTCATTGGAGATCATACCACATCTCTTTATCTTTTAAATAGTGCACCTGAGATAAATTATGATTAATTATAAAATAATCTCAAAGGCCTTTAGTTTTCTCATTTAACATGTTAACACTGTTTCAAATTTTTCATGTTGGACATTTTATAGCTGACTATATAATACATTATGGGGGTTTTCATTGTTGAAGGTTGTACAATTGCTTATAAAATATCTTTGCCATTTGAACTCTGGTGTATGGTTGTCTCAATGGCAATCATGCCACATCTCCTGATTTTCAAATAAATTAGAACATAACTCATGGCATTAGTTTTCTCTTATGAAAATTTCAGAATTTGTCATGCTGTGCCTTTATTCTCACCACACAATACAGTATGGGTTCTGGTCATTGTTGATTATTATACAGTGTCTTAAAGTTGTTTAACAACCTTGTCCTTTAGTCTCAGTTGGATAGTTTCTCATTTACAATCATACAACATCTCCTTATGTACTATATCCATGTTTATTGAGTTGGAGAATGCAGGACAGAAATCCCTAGACAAAGGGTACAGGAAAAGTGATCATTAACTTTTGAGATAAATTTGTCTTTGGTTTACCATATTTACATGTTTTAAGTATATTTCGTATTGTCTTGAACAATTATATGTAAAACAACATTGATATCTACTTATTTGTCCTAAAATTCATAATTACATTGTATCTTGAAAATAAGCTAATTAATACAATGTCGGTTTCAATATTAATTTTAAAATTAATTTGTTCCTCAAAAATATTTTTATATATAAAAGAATAGAATAGAATAGAATATTTTTATTTCCCAAATTACATGATGTATTACAAATGTATTAATATATTTATACGAAATGAATTCATAACCATACAAAACTGAAATTAGAATAGGTAATAATCAGGATGTTCACCTTGTATTTGTAATTATCAGAAATCAGAATATACATGTACATTCTATACATGCTACAGGTAATAAACAGATGTCAACAAAACAGTAAATTGTCTTGAGGGGTGAATTTCAAAGGGTCATACATGTAGGTATCACACATGACTTTATGATTTCCACAAATGTTAAATTGCACCACTTATCATGTACCTGCTCACGTAATTTTACTGGATATTCAAACCAATTTGAAAAAGAAGTATGAAGCAACATGCTATATTGTATTCTGTTAAGAAATGCATTTTTAAAGGTTATATTGGGTATTTATTTATCAACTTAAAACATTAATTATTTCAAAATGTAATGATGAAAGAAATTAAAACACAAATGTCATATGAAACCCAGGGTTTACTGATAAATTTTAGAAGGAAATTATAGCTATTTTAGTTGGCCGACTTGAGGTAAAGTTTTCCCCTAACATGTACTTGTACTAGGACAAAGATCATAAAAATTAACCAGAGACAATTTTATTTTTCATGACCAACAGTGAATTTATTGCTGGCCTTTTCTTTAATCTTCTGTTCTTTAAGTAGTTTATTTACTGTAACAACAGACAAAAGGCCAATTTTTAGATAGTATTTGATACAGTATCTTATATATGCCTGTTGAGAATAAAATTGCATGCAAGTTTTTCACTGAAAAGTGAAAAGTCTTTGTATCAGACCATACTGTTTGCAAAAAAAGTTGAATGCAAGAGTCCTTTTGTACTCAGACTTCTTGTATCGTGTCACCTAAGTATAGAAATGAGCAAAAAGAAACAAATTTGTATTTCCTATAGCTTCAGTATGCATTTTTAAATGTGAATATGTGCTATGGCCTAAATTGACCCTAAATTATTTTCAGTCTTACTTGGCCTAAGACCATTTTGTACTCATATGATATGCTATTTGTAATTTTTCTTTCCATGTTAAGTACATTAAATACATATGGATGGATTATTTATAACAAAAAAACTTCACAAATTTAAAATTGCTGGAAAATATTACATCTTCATATAAGGCCCCCCGCCTTCATTCAAAACCTATATTTTCATTCACAGGCTCATATAAATTTGACTTTTGAATAATTGTAATAAATCTGATACATCAAATGAGTGTTCTTTTGCTTTTAGTAAATGATATATTAAATATTAGGGCATTTAAAAGTAATTTTTGCAATTTTGAAGCCCCAAATGTTGATAGTTGAAATTCTTCAATTTTAATGTCACAAGCTACACAGTCAAATAAGGTCCCTAGTGTGGACACTGTGTTATTTGCTATTTTTTATACCCTTGCAAATTTATTTCTTCATGTTTTATGTCTCAAATAGCAAGGAGGGGATGAAATTACACTGTTAAAAAATCGGGTCATGAATTTTAAAGTAAAGTTGTGATTTGGTCCAGCTAAAAAGGTTAACAATTAGTTTTACGGAAGCTGTCAAAAGAATTCAAGACCTCCTTAACATAAAATTGTCCATATTTCGCGTTAGAGCTGATGAAGTTTTCTATAATTTCGATATAATTTGTCCCAAAAGTATTACACCACATTGTAAAAATATTGTCTAAAAGAAATGCACTATGAAATTTATAACTGTGTTCTCAGGCCATGCTTGAATGCTTTCTCCTACCTAAATAAATAAAAGTTGTTGTAATTGTGATTTTCTTGGAATATAATTTTAGAGTACTTACACAATAGATACATATAAACTAAAGAAACAAGTCCATTCTTAATATATAAATATATTTTTGTAGATGATTCCCAGCTGGCAGCTGGCTAGAAAAATGAAGCAGTCTACAAATGATAAATGTGCACTTATGATTTGTAGGTAATATAGATGTCAATCGCTTGGTAGTTGCAAGTTATGAAAGAGTGGATGAATATATAATTTTGTGTATGTTATTCATTGTTTTGGAAAATGAATAGCTCAAACAGCATTGTACAGTAGTACTACCATGAAGTGGTGTTGGGATTAAACTGGACAAGAAGCAAATAGTGCATTGAATAAATAGCAAACTAATAATTTGTTAGAAAGATCATACAACTGGATAGCTGTTAATACCTTGGATAATTATTCATTTGAAATAGCAATTTGGAATTATAAGAATTCAAAGTCTTAGTGCATATATTTGTAGTACATCATAAATGTATCTGAATTTGATTAGTGCCTTGGATAAATATTTGTTTGAAATAGCAATTTGGAATGACAAGATTTTATAGATTCAGTGAATATTTATATTATAGTACATAGTCACCAAACTGGCATTTTATTCTGGTCAAGCATGTTAACAATCATGACAATACTTCAAAGTATCATTTTATTTATATGACCATTGATCACAGCTGCTTTTGCTATTAAACAAAATTAAGACAACAATTATCATTCAATTACATGTACATGTTATTATATTCATGATATTGTAGTCTTGTATAAAATAAAATAAGGAGATGTGATATGATTGCAAGTGAGATAACTATCAACCAGAGACCAAATGAGATAGATGTTACATGTAGCAACTTAATGTCGTCACTGTACAGTCTTCAAGGATGAGTAAAACTGATACTGCATATATATAGCAAGCTATTAAAGGAAAGATATAAAAAACATAAAACAGTTCAAAACTGAAACCCAATTGCCTAGTTTATGTACAATATGTATGAAAAACAAATATGATGTTGCAACGAACAACAACCGCTGAAAATTTGCCTACCAAATTTAAGTAAGGGTGATTGTAAGTTAGATTCTTATTCTAGACTTAAAATTTGTATTTGCTACTACTCAGTATACATGACAAAGCACATAGCATTCAGGAATAAAGTTGAATGTCTTTCAGCAAACTCTTTCTTTTGCGATAGCATGCTTAAAATCTAGTTAAACCTAGATCGGTCTACTACAAATTAAAGCAGGTCTCTTACATACATGTATAAAAATGGTGTCCTTCATATGCATAGTGTTTTCCATTGATGTAAAGCTACCTTCATTCATTGGAACAGAAAAAAACATGTGAATACATGTGTTAATAGAGGTCACCAGCTGGGGTCGAGGTCACATTTAAAAAAAGTTCAGTAAAGGCTACATGTATGATTCAATACCAGTAATTCATAGATGGTTATAGTATGTCCCATTATTTGACCGGATTGAAGAAGTCCAAAACTTTCTTGTAGTCTGGATGGGAGCTCCTTGAACATGTTAATTTCTGTATTCTTTAAATTGTAGACCATTTTCATCATCTTTGAAAAAGTGTTAATTCAGTTGAATTCTTTTGAAAATCATTTTACTAATAAATTTTATTATACCCTGCTTTAAAAAGTGGGGTATACTGTTTTACCTCTGTCTGTCCGTCCGTCCGTCCCATGAATATTTTTCGTCGCATCGTTCTCAGGAATTACACTACAAGGATTTCTGAAATTTGGTGTGAGGGTTTATATAAGTCAGCTATACCGTGTGATGCGTTTTTAGATTCATCACTCAACAACTTCCTGTTTACCTTCAAGTATTTGGGCGGGGTATCATCAGTGAGCAGTAGCTCACAGTTTCAGTTGTTATGCCCTGCGGTAGCGGATGAGGCATTTAGTTTTACCCTTGTCCGTCTGTACGTACGTCACAAAATTGGTTTCCGTTCTCTAACTTTAGTTTGCCTCATCCAAATGTTATGAAACTTATACACAATGCTTATTACCACAAAACACAGATCAAGTGTGAATTTTGGTGGCGTCACTTTTACCGTTGTAGAGTTATGCCTCTTTACAAATGGAAAAATTGCTGAATTTTCATTTCCGTTCTTTAACTTTAGTTTGCCTCAACCAAATGTAATGAAACTTATACTCAATGCTTATTACGACAAAACACAGATCAAGTTTGAATTTTGGTGGCGTTACTTTTACTGTTCTTGAGTTATGCTCCTTTACAAATGGAAAAATTGCTGATTTTTCGTTTCCGTTCTCTCACTTTAGCTTGCCTTAACCAAATGTTATGAAACTTATGCACAATGCTTATGACCACAAAACTCAGATCAAGTACAAATTTGGGTAGCGTCGCTTTTACAGTTCTTGAGTTATATCCCTTTATAATGTTATATGCAAGCAGGGCATCATCTGTGTCCATGGACACATTCCCATTTATTTAATTAGTTATACAAGTATATGATTTCTTTATTCTGTACATCATTCATTTCTGTAATCAGTATTGTAATTTTATTTACAGCCGTTATTCTTTATACTTTGGCACCCCATTATTCTCTATTCTTTATATTTTTTGCCATTATTCTAGATTGATTTAACCCCATTCAGACCTACATTACTGAGGATTCTTATATTTTAGCAAATTCACTTCAGGAAAAATTGTATTCTTGTGGATATTTAATTTAGTGGGTTTGCCAAAGTCTAACTTACAATACAATTCTTTAGAAAATGTGTACTTCGTTGAACTTTTAATTTTGTGCTTTATCTATTACCACGAAATCCAATATTTGGTATCCCAAACACTAATGAATCCAAAGTAGCAGACATCCACCCATCAACCAAGAATTAACAAATGTCTTAGGGTCAACATATACTTATAAAAAATTTTTTTTTGAAATTTAAACTAGAGAATAAAAAAAAAAAATGTGGTATATAGTAGTTGCCAATGAGACAAAGACCCACCAGAGACTAGATGACCTAGAAGTTAAACAACAGGGCACCGTACGGCCTACAGCAATGAGTAAAACCAAGAATGTATATATAAATCCTTTGCAAAACCCAAACAGCATATTTTCTCCAAAGAAAATTTGGTCACAAAGATTGAACCTCCCAGACTGTAATTTTGTAAAATAACCTATTTCATCTCGATTATGCATGCACTGTGTTTCTTATTTTAGTCTCATAGACATTCACACGATACATAGACCTTTCAATTTGCATTTGTAGTGAATAAAATTTCCGTTTTCAACTGACTTTACCGGTCCATGTAACCACGTTCCTCCTTGCTCTTTACCGACGACGAACACCTAAAAAAAACAATTGCATGTACCACTAGAGACATATAATATGTTTTATATGTCTCAGGTACCACCAAACGTTTTTGGTGTTATTTAAGCATGTATGCATATATTTCAAATATGTTGTTAATATCTGTTTCCTTGTCAACCATGTCAACAGAAACCACTTATAACTACAACAAACACATTTTCGGAGACGGATTTATAAAAGTTTTTCCAAACTTGTTTCCGAATCCCATATTTGAATTTCAAGTACCATTGTACTACTTAATTGTTATAATTTTTCGTTAATAAATACTGTTTAAACTAAACACATTTAATTTGCCGCAAACTTTATATTTACTACAGTTATGTCGTCGACTGGTTAAGTCCTTCGGCCATCGGATGTCAAAAGCAAAACTAATGAAATCAGGATTTAAGTTATTTTTTGTAAATAATTTGTGAAAGGGAACCCCCACGGGCTACGATTACCGGCAAAGAGTAACAATACGAAATAATTATTGTTACTTCGAGACTAGTTGCCGAAATGTTTTTAAGGACAGGGACCTGATTTCACACGGAAATTGCAGGAAACAATAATATCGTTTAAATACAAATATATGATTTTGATTTTGACACCATTCATAAAATATCACATTTTTTTCTGGTTCAATAATCACAATTTACGAAAATACCGTTACAGATCCGGACACGTGCCAAACTGCCCCTTTTATATTTGATTTTACAACTTTACAAGAGAAGAAAGGCGAAGGATACCAAAGGGACAGTCAAACTCATAAGTCGAAAATAAACTGACAACGCCATGATTAAAAAGGAAAAAGACAAACAACAGCACACAAAATTAACCTAGAAAACCAAAGACTGAGCAACACGAATTCAAACCCCACCAAAAACTTGGAGTGATCTCAGGTGCTCCGGAAGGGTAAGCAAATCCTGCTCCACATGTGGCACCTGTCGTGCTGCTCATGCAAGTTCAAACCCGTTGATATGTCTAATCCTGTAGGTCATATAGATGTGAAACAGATATTCATAACGGTCAACCAACTCGTGATGGCGTCCGTAAAATTTATAAGATACGCAATTATTTCTTGATTATATTGAGTTTTGAACATTTACTCAATAGCTACATCCAATTCACAAGTGTACGATGCATTTAAAGTTGTTTTAGTTAAAAGTGCATTTTAGATGCACCTTAATATCACCATTCCAGTCTTAGTAGGTCGTAGAAGTTCAAGTAGCCTGGCATCCTGGTCAACCTCCTTTTGCGTCGGTACGAATCAAATCGACATGTAACCGAATTTATGTGACAATTTAAAAGATTCCAAACAAGGTAAAATGGTCCGTTCGCTGTTTACATGTAACAGATCGGTATAATATAGCTCGGCATTTCTATGGGTTACACGTCAGTATGACAGCAACCGAACGACAGAAAACAACCAAAAGACATCTTGAGAGCAGCATGGAATGTTCAACAAAAGACCGGAGTATTTGACATGATCATGATGATAGAATATAGCAAGCTCTAAATTGTCCAAAGTTTATAAAAAAAAAAAAAATGAAAACAACATGTTAATAATTTCATGTGTATTAATGTCATTATTAAATTGTGAATAAGTCAACAAGAAAAAAAAAACAATCAAAAATCTGCATGACACGATGGTCATTTTCTTTCTTTGAAACAGATTTACGTCTATCAAAATCGCTCACAAGAGTTTTTGTGTCTGACATGTATTTGTATCCATTCAAGCACGGTATTTTAAAAATAAGGAGATGTGGTACGATTGTCAATGAGACACCTATCCACCTCAGTACATAGGAAGTGGATGTAAACCACAATGATCGAATTCGTTCCAGTGAATTTTTAATATGAATATTGTGGATGGTTAAACGTTAAATCTATCGATTGAAGAAAAATAGTAGACAAAAAGGTATATGTTAACAAAGAATACAAAACATTTACCATTACAAACCGAACAACAGATTGTGAAAAAGTGATGCGTCATAAAATCGACATAACAAGCAGGGCGTAGCTGCCGTTAGGCACTTAAGGCACGTGCCTAAACATAACTTTTTCACAAATATTTTTTGTATTAAAAAAGCTAATGACAACGTTATCTGTAGATACACGTGAAGTTGTCAAATTTCTTTGATTATCAAATGTAATTTGTACACTAGTCTATCATCCTTATTGAATGGAGTATTGGGTAGAATTGTATGTACATTATATTCCACCTTGAATAGAAACTAAAACTAGAACTTTGGTTCATATCATTTCACTTCTACCAACAAATACTCGAATGAGCCTCCACATGCTCAAAACCATGACATGTTATTCTTAGATCCATGATTTTTTTATTAGTTGTTGTTGGCTTTCAACTAGCTTTTTCCACTTGGTCTTCATCCGATCTACAATAAAATCCTTGTCAAAGTGGGGCGTCCGCTTGGCTGTGCGGGATGTATAAATACGCTGTCTTGTCTGGTCAGAAAGGGGACTTTAACTCCGATGCCTAGTGTATAGAAAATGCCACGCTTTTTGCACGGTAAGAACACTTGCAACAACTCTTTGAGGGGTCCGTAGGTGGTCTGCTGAAAGACAAAATTTCTGTCCCTATCCAATAAACCATCATTTACCTATCTCCGCTACGCGTCGCTAGGTAAGCTCAATTTGCGACAGTAAAATCTACGTTTTACGAAGGCCAAGCTTAAAATACAATACAGTTATCTCCTAATTTTCTAATGTCATTTTCAGATTTTCAAACCTTCATCCTGGATGACCCCTATTACAGGATCTAGTGGCTACCTGTTGTATTTATTGTAAATTTGTTTTGTCCTGAACATGCATAACTATTTGCCACTGGACGTCAAGTTGGCAATCAATCAATCAACTGGCTTTTAGTAACTTCAGTACTCTCAGATCTACGTATAATGACCATAATTATTCCTAAGGCTAAAGCAGGTAGGGATTTTACAGTGGAGGATATCGGAAAATATGAATTTCTTGAATTTTGTCACGATAGTATGAGTAGAACCGAACTTCTGCATTGGGAATCAACTGTGTGTGAGTGTATGTATGTGTGGCCGGGGTGAAAGTTTAAGAATCAAAAGATGGATGATCAATGTCTAGCCCAAAGGATAGTATTATTATATATAGTAGTCTCAGTGTTTACGTGCCTATTCTTTTAATGAAGGATCGTCTATATGTACTATCAATTAACGTATATATCAACTATCGTCAACCAGAAAGGAATAGATATGAAAATACTAAATAGGATGTACTACTTAATTAAAGGGCTACGCTGATCTACGCTGGGCAATGCATATTGTAAATAAACATATATTTTTTTAGATTTCCGATCGTACTGCGCTAATTCACCAGATGTTATTGTAAAATTATTTATAATTCTTCGAATTTTCTTCATGTATATTATCATGATAAAATAACCAGTAAATTTAATACTTTTTGTACACAAAATTTTGCAACTATAATGCTGAAAACCGTTTCCTGTCGTGGGGCCTCGCCCCCCAGAACCCCCTACCAGGGCTCTGCCCTGGACCTGCTGGGGGCCTTTAGCGGCCCCAGACCCCCTGCCGCAATTTGTGCCTACAGTTGATCGGATACCTAGCTACGCCGCTGACAAGTTATATCTCTTTGATCCTATATAAGCTAGCTAAAGATTTCTGATTTTTTTTATCGTACCAGGCTATCAATAAATGGTTTATTTTTTGTCGCGATTTTTTTTATAAGCTTAAAATTAAAATGAATGACAAATGCTTTCAATCTGACTAGTTCTTTTTCTTTCTCCCGGATCAAATTTTTTTTCAGAAAAAATAATAACCCACTTTAATGGTCATTGATTGACAATTTTGAAATATTAACAACTGCACAAAGTTTACATCTTTAATGAAATGTGATGAAATCCAACCACTTTTGGCTAATACACTCCATAAATGTTTTATGAGACGTAAAAATTTATATTATATTGTTTAAATTTATTGTATTGATTTAAATTTCCTTTTTGTATTTTTACTTTGTAAATCTTTACTTAAAGAATTTCTTTTGAATTAAACGTTAAATTATTACTGAAATTTTTACTAAAATTTTACTGAACTCTAATTGAATTTTTACTGAACTTTTACTGAATTATTACTGATTTTATACTTTTTCTTTTTTTGCTGTATTTTTACTGAATTTTAAGTAACCTTCACCCCAGTGGCGTTTTTAAGCGAACTAAACTGTATTTACACTTCTTTTGTATTGATTGTTGATTTTATTAGTAATTATAAGTTCTAAATTATTATTTTGAAGCATTCATAAATAGATATTTTATAATTGTATGTACATATTTAATGAATTTTAAATCTTGTAATGCATGACTATGCCTTTTATAAAAAAAAAACAAACATTTTCCTTTAGTATAACTGTTATAGCTTTTATTTGTATATACAGTGTCTCGTAAGTCTTTATAGGCTGGGTATTGATCCTTTTTTTATGATGTTGTTATGTATTTTAATGTAGATCAATATGTGACACTTGAATAAACTATTATTTATCTTATCTTATCCTATGAACAAATCACATGAGAAGCTATATGAGCAAATGGGACCTTTTCATACTTGAATGATTAAATTTGTTAAAGATATTATAAATACATGTTGAATAACGACAACTAGAAACCTATAGTACAAATGTATATTAACCAGTAAAATGCAATATACTGTATAATAAAAAAATATAATTCAAGTGTTTCTTACCGATTAAAAATGCCGTTAAAAACACTTTAATTTTAGGGGTACGTCTAAACACTGCTCAGGACCTCCTGAGTGCACTCAGAACTTAAACGTGCACCCAGGACTCCTTATAGTTATCGTATGTGCACACATGACGGATATATGTATTCGTTGCAATCTGTTTATTTTAGTGGTAAATTTTGGTAGATTTTGAAAACAAACTTCGAGAGATATTTATTATTTTTATAAGATAATGGCACGTGTCATTGATTACACAACTACTCAGTTTTGATTATCCAATCAACAAAATTGATTGGATTATTCTAATTGCTTATGAATATCATGTTATTAGTACAGTGTTTTGAATAAAATTGAATTAAACATTTAACTGGTTTCGGAATTGTTTCATGTTACATGTATTAAATTTACTTTATGCGTAGTGCATTTTACCATTATGAAGAAAATAAAACTCCCTTTCAATGCATTTTAATACAGTTTCTCTTATGACCGTGACCTGTTATATATTTCTTGCATGAAGACATATTTCTCGTATCACACTGCTCGAGTGTGATACAAAAACTCAACTTTGATTATTAGAAAAATACCAAAATATGATAAATGAAAGAAACTGAGAGGAAAACGGAGATAAATTAATATTTCAGAATGTATTTAAATTCATGCAAGGCTTGCAATACTGGACAAGTACAATTTTAATAAGAAATAAAATCTTACTATATGATTGATTGATTGTTGGTTGCTTAACGTCCAGTGGCAAATATTTCATGCATATTCAGGACGAGAACAAATTAACAATAAATACAATAGGTAGGTTCTGTAATAGGGGCGTCCGGGATTAAGGTTGGAGAAATTTAGACTGCCACGGGAAATGAGGGTATATTGGAGAGGGACAGAAATTTAGCCTTGCAACAGGTCACCTACGGACCCCTCAAAGATTTGTTGCAGGGTTTTAACGTGCAAAGAGCGTGGCACTCTCTTTACACGAGGCATCGGATTTAACGTCCCCATTCTGACCGGACGTGGCTGCAAATTTGTACATCCCGCACAGCCAAACGGACGCCCCACTTTAGCAAGGATTTTACTGCCGGTCGGAGGAAGACCAATGGTGACCATACTTCTATTCCCAGTCACCCTTGGGGCTCTTACTATATGAGATTTGATCATATGAAAATCGTATTTTGATAAGTACAGCAAGTTCATGAAATGTATTACTGGACAAGAATAAGTTTTTTTTTTGCATAAACAGTCTAACTTAGATTTAGATCTTTTAACACAAAATTTCTATTGAAATTGGTAGATGGCAAAATAATCAGAGAGAAAATTTTATTTGTACTTTTGTAATTCCGGTGGTATTGGCGTCAAGTTTCATTATGTTTTAGAATGTTCGGCAATAGACAAAAGTAGACAAACGCTGTTAAAACGGGGTTTTGATTCCCAAGGACGCCACATTTGGCAATAAACTTTATCGATATTTTTTAACGTTTTCAAATGAAATAAATTGAATGGAAAATTTCCCGACTTTGTGAAGATTTCTTAATTGGCTTCAATAATTACAAACAAAACGAAAATTTATTTAACATTTTGTAATTCAGTATGTTTATCATTTTCAAAAGAAAACTTTTTGTTTGCCAAGTTTACTTGTATGTGTTTATTACCATCACTAATCACAGTGACACTCCTAATTATTAAAGATCAAACGACCTAATCAACATGACAGTAATTGGTATTGAATGTGACCATCGGTCATGCATATCGCAAAATACGGCGTGTGCCGATAAAAACTTAAATAAATTCTCGAATATTAAATTGATTTTATGAAATCAAAATTATAAGATCAAAATTAAATTATCTATCAAATGCATATCCTTAACGCACACTAAAACATCTATTACATGTCCTGAGTGCACGTTTATGTTCTGAGTGCACTCAGGAGGTCCTGAGCGGTTTTAGACGTACCTCAATTATAGTGACCAAATAAGGCTAATTCCATGACCAGGTGTTTAGTGTTCGGTGACTCGTATCGGCTCACACTATGTCTAGGTTAGTCTATGAAAGGTATATACTATGAAATTTAGAGCGAGGGCTTGCCCCGAGCTCTTAATTCATAGTATATACTTTCATAGACTATCAATTAGCACATATTTACAACTCGAGTAATCTTTTAATTGCTCTACTGATACTTTATTTTGGCTGACTACTTGTATCACAGGTGTTGTAAAACGGAGCTCATTAACGAAGTTTTGTAAATCTACTCACTAGTATCATTGTAAATTATGTGATTTTAAAAGGCCCTTGACTCCAGAATGAAAAGATGGTAGCTGCTGGTGTAAGTATGTTTATTGATATAAAGCGGTGTTTTAACATCATGTGCTTCTTTACATGGTAAGATGACAAAACAAATTGACCAAAAGCAGGCAAAAAATTAAATTGCAGTGGAAGCTTTACATGTCTTGAAAACATTTTTCAATTTCACAGTAAAACTAAAGCTATAATAAATTTGAAACATATAGATAGTATGCAGATGTGGATCCAGGGGTTGGGGGTTGGAAAACCCCCTTTTTTGGACGATCAATGCTTTCAAATGGGACATTTGGTCGGAACCCCCTCCCCTTTTATCCTGGATTGGAACCCCTTTTAAAAATGGATCCGCCTCTGGTATGTCCCCATAGGTAGTCTATCGGATAGTCATTAAAAAGCTACCAATAGATCAAAGATATTAGGGTTTATGTTTTTTTTTTTTATTTCAAAGTAAAAACTAAACGATTTATCAGAACATGTAGGTGGCACATTCTCTTCAGACATTATCACGGTTTTTCAATTCATGACATCGTCCTGAACATGCATGAAATATTTCCCACTGGACATTAAGCAACCAATAATCAATCAATCAATCAATTCATGACGAAAGAGATCAAGTTGCTTTAATTTCCCTTCACAAGGTTTCATAGTACACACTTTTTTTGTGTACAAAGTAATTGCATGGATGATAAATTATCACAATTTTAAGATGGCGTTGTACTCTAATCAAGGTATAAAAAAACTATACTTGTTACTCTTTATTTTAAATGAAAGAAACTTACAATCGTCAAAAACGTTTTTTTGATCCAAAGATTTTAATAGCGGGTTATTAAAAATTAATATGAAAACTAATTAAAACTATTTAATTTAATTTGGAACACAGCATTTTATTTCAAAATAGCCAGTGGCAATTTTGTTTCAATATCTTGATTACGATACAGTGAAATCTTACCCTTGTGGTCATTCATGCGTAGTTACTTAGTACACGGAAAAAGTATGTACTATGAAAATTAGAAGGCAAATTTAAGCAATTTGATTGGACGAGAAGTTGTAAGTATGTGCTAAACATGTATCAGACGAATTAACAAAAAGCTATCGGCTTTAAATCACATGTTACAGTCGGTTGAAATTACCTGTGTATATTTAGTTCTAACTTTTAATCTAAAAATAATGCATGCACAAGCTATACATGTTTGCATATTTTATTTCTACAAATTACCAAACTATTTCAACTCTCTTCTCGAATGTACTTTTAAAGATTATGATACAATGTAAAAGGGGTTAAAATAGTCAGTTTTAAAACATGTTATCGTGTTACCATTAAAAATACAAACTACAAGAACTGCACATAAGTTTCAGATATAGGCTTTCCATGAAGATTATATAAAATTAGATCATGATAAATTGTATGTATACCTATGGAAGATTTGCATGTACTTTCACGGCTCTGTTTCACGGCAATGGCTGCATGACTGCATTATCTATAGACGACACGTTGATGATCATAGTTTTTGCCAAATTGAAATTATCCCACACCAAATTTACTCTTTTAAACACTTATTTCCTAAATGAATACATATTATACACAGACCTTGCTGAGTGAACATGTTTAACTTGAGTTAGAGATTCTAAATAATTCTAATATTTTAAAACATCTTCACTAAAAAAAATCACAGTATATCAGCTTCACGTGTTACGGTGTATATATAAATATAAATTACTTTGAGCTTCAAAACATAATGTCATTTCATGAAAATGATCGATTGACAATTGCTTAACGTCCAGTGGCAAATATTACATACATGTTCAGAATTTTTTATAAAATTAACATGGGCGTTGATGACAGATATTTAAGTGTTTCCGTTAGATTAATTCTCAACTGTTATACACTATATGGGTAAACCTGTCTACTGTCTACTGTCTATTGACTGTATGTTGGTCTTGTGATGTCTTCTGCATATTGTTTTCTGAATGCAACAAAATTATTCAAAACTTCAATAACAAAAATTAACAGTCAACATGCTATTATAGTGATGATCATGGTTTCGGGGATTCATTTAATGACTTCTTTGTTGCTTTTGGACCTGTCTTATGACCAGGAGAGATCCTAAATACAGGAGTTGTTTCAACTGATTTATTAATATCTTTCTGACTCTATTGAAAACAGGTTTATGATCGTTTACAAGCCATTGGCGTTACCCTTAGCTACCAAAATCCCTGTACTTTCTGGATATACTAAGAAATTCCTTCAACACAGCAACAATTGAGGCAGTGACCAACAAAACGACACTAAGAATTATTGGAGATACTGTCAACTTTTAGACATCAATAATAGAGCAACACCATTCCGATGATGGAAAGACATTTGAAATGCATCATGCATTTGCTAGTGCATTATTTGTATACAACTAAAACCATATAGAAATATAACTACAGGAACATATATAACTTAAAACTTCAAAATACTGGTATACAATAATTAGAATATTTGCATTTGACCATATCATATCAAATATCTTTGTCAACCATCATAAATTACTTAATGGTTACACAGTTGTATTAGACAATTTTAGATAAAAAAAAAACAAAACAAAAAAAACAGGATTATAATTACTATCAGGACTATTGTAAATGAGCTATGAAAATCTACACTTTCCTGTTCATTTAATTTAAAGATAAGGAAATGTGGTATTATTGCCAATGAGACAACTCTCAACCAGAGACGAATGACGTAGAATAATAGCAACTATAGGTCAATGTACGGCCTTCAACAATGAGCCAAACCAATACTGCATAACAAGTTACTGTACTTTATAGAGTCATACATGCTTTTATTCATTTTACCATTTTACCATGTATCAATTTTCAGATTAACAACCTCAAATTCCTGGAGGATTAGACAATTATGCTCCTCAGAAAGCATGGCAAGATGCCAGTCCAGTTGACTTCATGACAACTAGTAAAGAGCAAGATGAAATGAAGTTACCATACATCCAAATGATATGTAAAGTAATTAGTAGATTTATATCCAGTCTAAGCTTTATGGGAGAAGTCGTTCCCCAGATTATGAAAGGAGATCATTACTAATTATTGACAGGTGAACTATGCAGAATGTACTTATAAATACATATAAGTTTTACATGCAATGACAAGAATAATGCAGATGTTTTTAATAGAATAATTGAAAGTTGCATTTTGTAATATATCCATTTTACAAATACTAGTAAATGATTTAATATGAGCAATGCATAATTATTTTACAAAATACAATATATTTACATGTTTACACCTTTGGAAATTGTGATACAAACCATTAAAAGTTAAGATTATGCTTTATTTGTTGTATAAGTCAAAATTGACATATCCAACATGATCTAAATCACTTTGAAACTTGAAATATAGCTGAAAAACAAAGCACTTAATGTTAAAATTTTGATTGATTTGTATTTTCTTACAGATCAAGACTTCATAGCTTTAGAAAAATTAAATATGTGTTAGCCTGTGCCAATTAGATACACGTTTGACAATATAGTAAGATACAAGTTAGGATATGTTTACATTTGCAATTTTGTTTTCATATCAGTTATATTTACTTTAATTAAGCCTTACTATATAGTATTTTTTCTAATTTGCATTATGTTTATAGATAACAACTAATTGCAACTGTTCATACTATTGTAAATAATCATAACAATAAGTCATGGTAAGTATTTTCAAACTTTGCGGTATATTATACATGTAATCATCTTTAATTTGTGTCAAATTTTAGAGCAGACAACAGTTATACCACTTGAATGAACAGAAGTATGAAGATGTTGTGAAAATTTTAGAGCATTATGAAAATGTGATTGATGAACTTCATCAGAAGGCCAATGTTGATCTTAAAGATGAAGATTCTTTCTATATTGGTATGTTTCTCCAGTATTCATAATTCATCGGTCATTATTGAGAAAGTATGAATAAGTTTCTTCCTAATTTTTTTTTTTGCAGAGTGTCCATGTTATGCTGATTTTTTAGAAGTTATATAGATATTTTCCAAGAACAAATGGTGCACATATTTGTCTTTGGGATTAAATTATAGCTAATTTAAAGATAATTTCAACTCTGCAATATTTATGTTTTCCAGATTTTTGGTTTGTGTAATTGGCAAGGAATAGCCAATAATGGGATTTGGAGGATTGATCTATACCACAACGTTATGTAAACCTATGGTGATTTATTCAGTTTTGTCAATAGACTCAGCTACTTGACTAGGTGTTTTTATATTGCCTTGCCAACTTAGCTTTATCTGTTGTAGAGCATTTGTTTCATATCTGTTGTAGAGCATTTGTTTCATATCTGTTGTAGAGCATTTGTTTCAACAAGGTTAAAAGATGTCAGGTTTCTTTATGTACCTCATAAATAGGTGGTGATCAGTTGACAAGAATGCGGTTTCTGGAGGCAAGAGATTAAGAGCTGGGACAGACAACATACAAGACAAGTTTGGACATCTTCATCCAATAACCTTTAAATGTTTCCATCTTCTCATGAATTTCCTGAAAGTATTCAACTTTTTCTTGTTTGATAAAAGCAGCATCCAGGTAGTATTTAGTAACAATACGATTGTCAAAAGATACAAAATATATATTTATTTTTCTACTATGTTGTTTCTTTCCATACATTACATGTATTAGTGGATACAGTATTGACTGATGTTTGATTGCTTAACATCTAGTCGAAAATATTTCATGCATGTTCAGGATCAGATAAGTTAATGTGAAAATGACTAATTCAATATATATATCATTTAAGTAATTTTGTTGTTATCTGTTAATTTAACGCTACTAGATATTAAGGGAGGGTTTTAGATGCATCATAAGACATTAAACGACTAGAACATTATCTTCACTCTTTCTACATAGAAATAAAGAATACAAGATACCAAATCTAATTACATATACATATTTCAAAAAAGTAATGTTTTCATCATTGGTGCTCATAAGCATATATTAAACAGATACACAATTTTGTTAAGGAGTAGAATGAAAATCAAAATGTACTAAAACTATAGTTTAATATAAAAAATATATAACCTATAAGGAAAAAGTAAATTAACAAAATGACACTTGCTGTATCAAAATTTTTACAAACTATATGAGTTGCCTTTAAACTTTATTGTGCAATTTAATTATTAAGGAAGTTGGAACTATGATGTGAAATAAGCAGAAAAAGCGGACAAACTATAAAGAAGATGTCAACTCTGCAATTGATGCAGACAAGGATTTCATTGTGAGCTTTATCGATGCACATATCATAGAAATGGTTTTGAAATATTTTGGAATGGAAACAATACACTCAAATCAAACAAGACACATCCCTCCTGAGTTTATTACAGATGAAAAAAAAAAAAAACTGGGTTTACTTGACAATAGGTTAAAAATATTTAGACTGTTTAACAAAAATTAAGAAGGAATGTAAATGAAATTTTCATTCAGTTCTTATATAGAAAATAAACAAGTTTGGTGACATCGTTTTTTTCTTTTTTTTTTTCATTTTCTTAATAATTATCATAATCTTATCATATATGATTTCAAAATTCTATCTGATCATTTTCATTTTATTCACAAAATTGATTAGGATCTTATTCAAATTTTGTTTACTAAAAGTAATAACCAATTTGCAATGGGTTTTCTCAGACTTTTGATATATTTTTTGGTGAATTCCTATTATTACCACTAAATAGAAAATTTATCATAAAACTTCTTTATTATTTAGAAATACACTACAGTTACGTAAATGTTTAGCAAAAGCAATAAATTCTGTACTAGAATACAATGTATAAGAAAAATACTGAAACATATCATTAAAGTGTCCCCAGATAAAATTGATTGCTTTAAATGCCTTTTGCAGAGGAAGCTTCTGTTATCACTATCACGTTATCAGATGGAAAACTGTAGAGATCCAAATACAAAAGTATGCAAAGAAAAGCAAAATGTTGAAAAAACAGACGGGATACTTAATTATGCTACCCTTGTGTTGAATTTAGGTTTGTTGTACAAGGAATTGCTGAGTGTTTGTAAGCTTTCAGACAGAAAACGTTTAATTCGCTTGATGAAGCAGTGTTTAAATGTTTTCAAGGCTAAAAGCAATTTAAGCAAATATGCTTTAGAAGTTTTGCGTTTTTAGTGCAGCAAACAGTTTTGCTTAGTGAAAAAGTGCAACTATGACAGTGTATTCAATGTTTGTAAACACTCAAGGGAAAATAGATTCTCATATTCCAGCTGATTTGCAGATGGAATACATAGTTAAATTGACAAAAAAGTATATTAAGCATATGTTCTCAAATAAATCAAGTCAGAATATTTCAAAGAAAACAAGAGCTCTGTCAAGCATTGAATCTGTTTGTGATAATT
This sequence comes from Mytilus coruscus, assembly GCA_017311375.1. Taxonomy (NCBI): domain Eukaryota; kingdom Metazoa; phylum Mollusca; class Bivalvia; order Mytilida; family Mytilidae; genus Mytilus; species Mytilus coruscus. Next base: position 6,554 of record JAASAO010003092.1, on the reverse strand, counting down.
TTGATCAAATTTCGGATGTGAAAGTACGGTGTAAAAATCATTCACATGCATCATATCATGATAATGAACTTATGATGATTGATGATTTAAGGTCTGTTAGGCCATTTCAGAAATGCCTGAGTCGTGTCCATCCGTCTTTTAGGAATATCAAAATGGATGCAAGCGAATATCTGGATGCAGCACATTTTCATGAGTGGATTCAAAGAAGGATTGGTCTGGATGGAACTGACATTGGCATATGGGCGTTTTTCTTATGTCTATAAATTGATACCTATTCCTAACAATGTGTTATACATTTGAAATTTGTTTTTTAGGTAGCTGGGGTGTCTTAATGTTGGATGATAGATTTTTCATCAACTTCTGTAAAAAAAATCGATGTCAATAAACTGCATCCTTTCACAGAAAAGTGTAGATCATGGACCTTTTTTAGCTCATCAGGGCCCGAAGGGCCATGTGAGCTTTGCCATCACTTGGCGTCCGTCGTCGTCTGTCGTCGTCGTCGTCCGTCGTTGTCGTCATGCGTCGTCGTCGTCCGACGTCGTCGTAAACTATTTCAAGAATCTTCTCCTCTGAAACTACTGGGCCAAATACCATCAAACTTTACCTGAATGTTCCTTAGGATATCTAGTTTATAAATTTAATCCGAAGTTTTGATCCATCAACAAACATGGCCCCCATGGCTAAAATAGAACATAGGGGTCAAATGCAGTTTTGGCTAATATCTCAAAACTAAAGCATTTAGAGCAAATCTGACACGGGGTAAATATGTTCAATAGGTCAAGATCTATCAACCCTGAAATTTTAGATGAACCGTACAACCCATTGGTAATTTAAAGGAAATTTAGCAGTTTTGGTTATTGTCTCGAATATTATTGAAATTAAAGATAAACTGTAACAGTAAAATGTTCAGCAAAGTAAGACCTACAAAAAGTTAATATGACCAAAATTGTCAATTTTCCCCTTAAGAAGTTATTGCCCTTTAAAGACAATTTTACACAATGTTATCATTATGTTTGCTAACATTTAAAATCTTCTCCTCGGAAACTACTGGGCCTAATACTTGTAAACTTTAGCTGAATGTTTCTTAGGGTAACTGGTTTATATATTGTATCCGTAGTTTTGATCCATTAACAAACATGGCCGCCATGGCTAAAAATAGAACATAGGGGTCAAATACAGTTTTGGCTTTTATCTAAAAATATAGCAGTTAGAGCTAAAATGACATGGAGTTAAAGTAATGAATAAGTCAAAATCTATCTGCTATGAAATTTGCAGACCAATTGGACCATCCTTTGTAGGGTTAGTGCCCGAAATAGTTTATTTTATGAAATTTTACTGTTTTTGGTTATTATCTTTGATATTATAATAGATAGAGAGAAAGTGTAAATAGCAAAAATGTTCAGCTAAGTAAGATCTACAAATAAGTCAAATGATCAAAATAGCCAATTGACTTCTTAAGGAGTTATTGCCTTGAAACGTTTATTTTTACATGTTTTCGTGCAAGTCTATTACTTTTTAAAAATCTTCTTCTCTGAAACTACTGGGCCAAATACTTCCAAACTTTAACTGAATATTTCATAGGATATTTAGTTTGTAAGTTGTATCCAAAGTTTTGATCCATCAACAAACATGGCCCCATGGCTAAAAATAGAACATAGGGGACAAAAGCAGTTTTAGCTTATATCTCAAAACTACAGCAGTTAGAGCAAAAGTGAAATGGAGTTAAAGTGATAAATGGGTCATGATCTGTCTGTTATGAAATTTTCAGACATGTTCGACAAACCATGATTGTTCCTTAGGGTAGTTAGTTTATAGATTGTATTCGGGGCTTTGATCAATTCAAAACATGGCGGCAGTTTCTAAAAATAGAACATAGGGGTCAGATGAAATTTTTGGCTTTCATCTCAAAAACTAAAGCAGTAAGAGCAAAACTGACACAGGTGAAAGTGTTAAACAGGTTTATATCTACCTGTCAAGTAATCTTTAGACCAATAGGACAACTTATTGTTGGGTTACTGTCCAGAAATAGTTAATTTTAGGAAACTTTACAGTTTTAGGTTATGTATTATCTTTAATATTATTAAGTGAAAATGACAAAATTGTTCAGCAAAGTAAGATCTACAAATAAGTCAAATGGCCGAAACTGAAATTGCAAGTGAGCGATATCAGGCTCTCATGAGCCTCTTGTTTGGTTTAAATATATTAAAGTTCATAAAGTCACAGTTAATTTATATGAGTTATGTAGGGGAAACTTACTAAGTGAAATTGCTTTTCATAAATATCTCTAAGATATCAATTAAAATTGGAGGGCCAGAGCCTTATTTTCTTGAAGTATTAACAAAACACGAATTGTCCTACCAATATCAATATAATTATCTGCCCTTGATTTCAACCCCCCCAAAAAATATTGTTTATGAAAATTTTAAATACACTTAGAGACATTTAATTTTTGGACAGTTTCAGATTTAGATTTCAATTTGCAGATATATTGTTAATAAGTGAATGCCACTTGGTTAAATATTTTTAAACCAAAAAGTATGTTTGCAACATTGCTAGAAGGGATGTGCATAAAAAGACACCCATCTACAGTATATATGCCTTTTTACAGATGTTTTAAATATAAGGCCATATGGAAAAGAACTCTGTAAAATAAACCTCATTTTCAAGTCTGAGACATTTAGTCATATTATTTGGTATATGTGATAAAACACTTAATTATCAAAAATGTTTCTAGTATACCTTCATGCTGTGCTGACACTCAAAATTGTCAATTTAAGTAATAAGCCTGTGCAATACCTATGTTTCCAATATAATTGGAATTTAAATAGGCTAATTCATTTTGTAAATCACTCCTTTGTTGGACACATTTGGCAACTTTTTCTGCCAGTTCAATAGATAGTCCAGTGTGCAGTATAGGATTTTAAAGAGTTAATATCCTGTTTTCAGCCTCAAAGTATTGTAGTAAAGACTGCTTTATACACATCCGTGTTGTAGCTGATACTTCCAATGACATTTCACTATCCAAGCTAACGTTGTTATGTACAGGACGTCATAGTTTTAAAAGTACGTTCAGATCTAACAGTATTTTGCTTTTAACATATCTGCCCTTACCGGAACATTCTGGACAGGAACACTTTTGAACACAGTTATCACAACACATGTGATCTCTCAATGACCTTTCTTGGGGACATTCAAAATGGTGACACAAGAAATTCCACCTGCACTCCTCTGTTCTGCAAAAATCTGCCATTTTGATGTCAAGGCCAACTACATTCTTTGCTACATCATTGTTGTTGTAATACATGATAGCTTCTGCATAGGTTCCATCTCTGCCTAACTCTTGCATGTATGCTAAAAGTAATTGAATTTACCATTGTTACCATTTGTTAATTTCTAAAATGAACAAATGGTAACAGTTTAATTATCATAAAACTTTATGGTTAGGAATAAAATGGAGATAACTCCTTCCTTCCGTCTCTTTTTGGTGTGTATGAATAACCTAAAGGATTTACAGGAAATTAAATATAAGATGTTGTGATTAACTGTAGGCACTACAAACCAGTAAAAGTCTTAAATGGCCTATATCTGTACTCGACTGTACTGATTTTTACTCGACCAGTCTGAATTGGTCTGAATTTTACTTAATATTACTCGACCCAGTCTTAACCATTCTCGACTGTACTGATTTGTATTTGACCCTTATCTTTGCTATTGAAAATAGTCTTAACTATTACTCGACCAGTCTGAAACAGTCGTAACCCATTCTCGACCTGTACACGACCAATACTTGACCAGCTCTCGACCTATTTTCTTCAGTCTGAACATTACTCGACCAAAGGTCTGAACAATACTCGACCAGTCTGAACCATACTTGACCAAATAACCTCTACTTTTATAATTTTAATTATTAAAATAACTTTTTAACTGACATGACAACAGCCACAATAAAATAAAGATACATTTAAAAACAGATTTTATATTCTTACATGATTCTCTTAGATTTATCAAATCGAGATAGCTAAATTATCTAATTTTAAAGTCTGAGTCTTGTTAAATAAAAAGACTTTCTTTTACCTGAAAACCACACCTATACTGAGGGTAATAAAACCTTATTAAGGTTCTTTTTGTTTGGCATGTGTTGTTTTTTTTTAAACAAAACTTGATTTTCCTAAATTCCTAAATAAAAACTACTTAGGTTTCATGGTTACATACAATAATGAGGTAACAACAGTCAACAAAATCACTGACATTGTTTAACATTATATCAGAAATATATCTATTCCTATTTATAATTTGGTATATATTTATTTTAAAAGGGATAAAAATTAAAGAAAGTAGTAGGAGTAACCTATAAAGTAATACATCATGCTTGGGGCACACTGATTAAAAGATCACACCTGATCAAAGAGTAATAAATTTTAAATAACATCCATTGAAAATTACAACATCCTGTAAAACTTAAATAACAAGGCCTTTTGAATTCACTAGATAAGTAATACACGAGTTTAAGAAAAATGGGGTTTTCTTTTTACCTGTAAAACACACCTGTACTAAGGTAATTAAACCTTATTAAAGTGCTTCTTGTATGCCATGTCTTTAATTTTGACAAAACGTATTTAAATTTAATTAAAATAAATTTCTACTGCAACTTTGGAATGCATTTCCTTTTTACAAGGTTAATCAAGGATTGCTAGGAAAGTTTTATTATTATCATTATATTAAATTCTTGGTTTTACAAAACAAAGGTGTCAATTTTAACATTTATTACTGTTTTATATATATTTTGATAAATAAAATTTAAGATATTTGAATAATGGTTGAAAGTTCTAGTATTTTTGATGTACATAAAGCAATGTGAACATGATATCATGTATATAAAAATTCATTTAACAAAAACTTAATTTATTACATGATATTCTTTTAATCCAACCAGGAATTTGATTACCTTGTTTTATTTTAATTTTAAATGTGATATACATTGTATATAAATATATATATATATATATATATATATATATATATATATATATATATATATATATATATATATATATATATATATATATATATAAGTGCCTATAAAGCCTCAATCCTCTACCAAGCAATACTATACTTGCATCCATGGACGTGTCTTCTTTATATACCAACATCCCACAAGACGAAGGAATAGCAGCGTGTGAAGAGGTATGGAACACCCGTAGTGAAAAAATCCTCCAACTGAGTGCCTTGTTACACTTCTGAAACTAGTGCTAGAGAACAACAACTTCTCTTTCAATGAAAACATTATCTCCAGATAGACGGTACTAGTATGGGCACAAAATGGCCCCGTCATATGCCAACATATTTATGGGCCAACTTGAAAACGCCTCTTGGCTAGTGCTCCATACCAGCCCTTATCATGGTTCCGATTCATTGACGATATTGATTTCAAATGGACAGATTCACAAGAACATCTTAATGAATTTCTAGGACACTGTAACTCTTTCCACCATTCAATAAAATTTACATATGAATCATCTATGGAGAAAATAAACTTCCTCGACACTACGAGTTACATCAAGAACGGAACCATTATAACGGACCTTCATACCAAACAAACGGACAAACATCAATTCCTTTCTCCTAAAAGTTGCCATCCTAAACACTGCTCCCGTGGCATCCCATTCAGCCAGGCATTGCGAATCAAGAGAATATGCTCTACTGAAAATACACAAAATGCTAGACTTGGACAACTACGTAAACATCTAGTTGTTCGAGGGTACAATAACAACATCATTGATAGCGCTTTCGAAAGAGCAAACAAAACTAGTCGCCAAGAACTTCTAGAGTACAAAGAGAAGAATAAAGCAGCCAACAGAACACCCCTTGTACTCACTTACCATCCTGATTTTAAAAATGTGTCTTCCATTGTTCAGAAGCATTGGAAAATTATAGAAAATGATTCAAATCTTAAAAAAGTATTTTCCTCACCACCAGTCATGGCCTTCAGAAGACCTAAAAACATCCGTGACAAATTAGTGACATCTGTATTAGCAAAGCAGCCTACTCCATCTCCTGGGTGCTACAAACAATGTGGTCGAAGGAACTGCTTGTGTTGTAAAGCTGCCAATACAAGCAGTTCTTTCATCAGCTCCGTTACTAAACAAAATTATACCATCTACTCAAATTCCAACTGTAAAACGGAGAACTCAATTTATATATTAACATGTGACACTTGTGGCATTCAGTATGTGGGAGAAACAATGGACAAATTTAATATTCGGCTCAATAACCATCGTTCATGGTACAAAACCAACAAAAATTGTCCTCTCACAAGACATCTTCGTTCAACGAAACATTCTTTTGATAATGTTACTTTCCAAATCATAGAAGTCAACACCGAGTGGGACACCACGGCGAGAAGGAGAAGAGAAAATTTTTGGATCCACCAACTCCACACTTTAGAACCTGATGGTCTTAACGAAAAGATGAGAAAAGATACAGGAAAGATAAAGAATAATTTAGTACACAGCATCGTCCTTTTTATCCTGTAATATTGGCCAATGGACGTTGCT